>JAOVVA010000048.1:26277614-26292647 GCA_028565275.1 Leiocassis micropogon
AGTTAAACTATTTATTTATTTCTTGCTTCTTTTTCTATTTTTCTCTTATTTCTTGTCAATTGTTTTGTTTTTAAAAAATTTAAGGTCACAGGTGGTCGTATAAGCATTTCACTACATATCGTACTGTGTATGACTGTGTATGTGACAAATAAAATTTGAATTTTAATTTGATCCTTCAATGAGTTTACTTGTCAAGTCAAGTCAAATTTATATATTTATTTAAAGCACATTTAACACAACTTAGTTGACCAAAGTTCTGTACATTCCTAAAATAGTTGCAGCCATAGAAACAAACAATAAAAACAGACAATAATTAGAAAAAAATAATAACAAAATCCCAATAAAACAATACACAACAATAAAAAGTCCACCCCCATGGTCTAAAACAAGCAAATAAAACAGTAAAACAATAAAGAAATAATAAATAAAAGTAAAAATAAATAAATAAAAACAGTTTATAGTACATAATTGCTAATTAATGTTATTGTTAATGTTATGTGGTGTTAATGTTACAGTATGCCTGATCAGTGTAAGGTTTGGCTGTAAGGTTTACCAGGCAGCCAAGTAAAAAAACTAAAACATTTTGGAGTTATTTTTTTTTTATATGTGCACTGGATTTGTTTCCTAGTAAAAAAAAACAACACATATACAAATATATATATATATACAAATATTTTTCAGTTCTTTCTACAGTAGTATTTTGCATACATCCAAATAATGATGTTATCGTGCCCTGACTTGTAGAGTAGCACCGAGCCACGCCTAAAACTGTGCACCATTATGAAAGTTTTCCGTGAAACGATACAACAATGTCGAGCTCTCATTGGCTGCCTACTGAAGAGTAAAGATGACAGACAGTGAAAAAGGCCAATCAGTGTGAAGGGGGCGTGAATGGAAATATGGACCGCTGACTGTATGGATACAGTTTGTCTTTTCTGTTCTGTACCGGATAAAAAAGGACATGGAATGTGTTTCACTTACTACAGGGACTCGGGAAGTAGGTTGTGCTTATATCAGTACTTTGTATACGTTCTTTCCTTAACATGTTTGATAAAATCATATAGGTTTTAGTGGAATGTTTTTCGTTTTCGGGGAGCAAGGATAAGCAGTTCCAAACAAATCCCAGGCTATATTTAGCTGCTCCTGGCCTGGGACCGTGCACTGGAATCCTAACGTTTTTATTATTACTTTATCATAATAAGTCTAAATAACTTTATCAAATGCAAAATGCTACAGGTTTATTTAGTATTTTTAAACAATAGATATCAAAGGCAATTAAAAAAAAAAAAACTATTAATACCTTTACCCTTTACAATCTTTACAACCCGAACACCAATATATAAAAAACTATATATATATATATATATATATATACTGTATGCTTATCTTATAGGGTCTGCGAGTATACAATATACTGTATGCATACAGTATACACGCAGTATACATGTCCAGAATTAAGGGTTCGATTCTCGCCTTGGATCTGTGTGCTTGGAGTTTGCATGTTCTCCCCGTGCTTGGTGGGTTTCCTCCTGGTACTCTGGTTTCCTCCCACAGTCCAAAGACATGCAGATAAGTTTAAACGATATATATAAATTATACATATAATAATAATACACATCTCCTTCCTGAGCAGAATGATGGCTGTTTGGTCCCATGGTGTTTACATTTGTGTAGTATTGTTTGTACAGATGAATGTGGTGCCTTCAAACATTTGGAAATTGATCTCTGGGATGAATCAGACTTGAGGATGTGCCCAGATTTTATTTCTGAGGTCTTGGCTGATTTCTTTTTATTTTCACATTATGTCAAATTAAGGCACTGAGCTTGAAGATAAAATACATTAATTTAGAATACATGCAGAGGTACTCCTGATAGGTACTCCTATGAAACAACTAGCATAAAAATTTACAGTGTTTGTGTCAATGTTTACTCTTTCAATGTTTACAATGTTACAATTGTTTGTAATCCTTTTGACAAAACTTTGCTACATCCTGGGTACACATGATAGATAGATAGATAGATAGATAGATAGATAGATAGATAGATAGATAGATAGATAGATAGATAGATAGATTGATTGATTCTGATTGGTTTTAAGCTTCTTGTTGATACTGACATGATGGGATTACACTGCAAGTCGTGCAGAGTTTTCAGTTTCACTTGCAAACTGTGAAACTTGTGTTCTACCACATCCGTAAGGTGTTCTACAGAATTCAGATCTGATGACTGGGAAGGCCTCCCACAAAAAATTTAATTTATTTTCATGTTCATACATAGCCACTCAAACATGCTATAGCAGTCTAAATGGCATAACTAGTTATAGAAACATGTAATACTTCGTGTCAGGTCACATTAGAACACTTTACTAATAGCAACAGAATTCTATTGAGTCCGCCTGATGATATCAATATCCTTTATTTTGAATATAATAATATATCATATGTCTGATTATTATCACTCACCTATAAATGGTCTTCCATTCTTTGCAGGTGTCCATTAGAATGACGCTTACCCTGATCCTTTTGTCATCAGTTTTTTCTCTCTGCTCATGTTTGGATGTCAACCCAAAGCCATGCATGCGAGCAAAGCACAACAACGCTCACGCCACCTTTCTCAAGCGCCATCTACCTGATGGCGTGCCGAAAACTTGGGACCAGAACGTGTGGAACGGGCTTCTCAGGCAGATTAAGACGTGCGGCCGACCCACACAGTCATTTTTCTACGAGACTGACAGAGAGCGTGTAAATGCAGTGTGCACCAAGGCTGGTGGAAAACAGCACTCTGGCAACATGTGCATCAGCAAGGAGAAGTTCTCCTTTGTGACAGTGCGTGTGAATGTGGGTGAGGGATTGTGTGGCATTAAGAGCATTCGCAATGAGACCAAACACATTATCCTTGCGTGTGACGAGTTTGCAGATGCGTGTCGTCCTGTTCATTTTGAGGGGAACCCAGAAAGTCTGACGCCCAATAATAACAAGCCTAACTGCGGCGAACGCTCAGGGGCAAGCTCGGTACTCAAAGCAACTATGTCCAAAAGCCTTCTAGTCTTCATTTTTATAGCTTTGTCTTATATTTTGTGATTTATGAAACATCATAATGAGACATGTATTAGTTATACACCAGTGTTAAATAAAACATACAGTATTGGAGTAACTCAAGAGTGTTTCTTGAAATTAGGTTTAATATTGAATTAAGTGTTGTGATGATGGATTATGAAACTTAGTCATTTGTTGAACTGTATCTTCTTTCAGTCAAGCAATTAGCATGCAACAATGTAGGAACTGATTCCAGACTGGTCTCAGTTTATTATTAAGGATTTGTCGGTGCAGCATTGTACAGTATATATGTGTATTGAGCTGTGTGATTAATACATATTTTTAAATTGTAACATATTTTTATTGTTATACCAAATAATGAACAAATAAAGGGAATGGAATTGGAAATATCTTTAAAAGTTATTGTCATATTAAGCACCAAGCAGCGTCAGTATTTAATGTCAGTGTAATCTCAGAGAGTATCCACACACTTATTAAAAATTTGTTTGGTGGTAGGGTATGTGGTTAGATTTTGTTGTGTTGTTTGTACTTAACTGTGGGTAAAATTGTACTGTATGTTGTACACTTCACTGTTCTTACTCTCAGACTGAAACACAAGCCTGTGTTATTGTGTTCACTTATATTGATGTTAAAGGAGCTACTTGTGAAAAATTAACATTATTATCATGTCAAACTAGCTTTGCTTATTTCTTTAATTTGTCACTGCAAAAAGTTGTGTACACGGAAATGAAGTCTGGCTAACTCATTTTCATACAATGAGTGATTGGTTTTCATACAATGTTCCACAGAAATACAGACAAGCAAAAAGTAAGCAAAAAGTCTAGAAAGTAACTGAGGTCTTTCAAATTGCACACGGTGGTAGAGTAAACTCTTCCTCTATTTAAAGGTACTTCTCAATGTGGTCTCCATGACAAGGTATACATTTGCACCATAGTCGAATCCATCTCTCAAATACTCTTTAAAAATCGCCTTTGTCACAGGTGGTTTCCCACTGTACTGAAAAATGTGTATGGCAATGACACCACTGATAAGAGCAATCTGCACATATGGATGAATAAGTTTAATGAAGGGAAAAATAGCATTGAATTTTTATTTATTTATTTATTTTATTATTTATATGGTCTGTGCCAAAAATAATGCCAAAGTGGGCAAAACAAATTCAAATTGCACGAGTTAGATAGAGTAACTCTTCCTCTCTGTTGAACTTTCACATCCTCTTTGAAAACCTTGCCGCATTTAATTGTCTCCCACTATGTGGTTTGTCTTCAGCTTTAGAGTTACTCTACTACTTTCTGATTCTAACTTTGATGTTACGTTCAGTACAGCCTTTGGAAGTTAAACATAAACAAGGGTGATAATGTCTTTAATAACTTCATTTTATTTTACAGAATATTTGAATATTTACAGAATAATTGCTATTTAGCAAAATAGTTTATTTTAAATTAGTTTAAATTAATGTCACGTCAAGCAGTTATTTAAAGATTTGAGGCATTTTTTTTTATATAAAAAGCTTTTATGGCAATTAGAAACTTATTTGTTATCTACATTAACTTTTAACTCTACTCCAAATATATTGAAGCAAAAAAAGGCTAAAACTTGGAAAAAATGCCAGTAAGTGGAACAGCGACTAAATTGTGTAAGTGTACATGTATGCTACAAACAACTGGCATCTTACAACTGCTCTCACACCCAGTGCTCCCTAAATAGGCCTAACCAAGTCCAAGGAAAAGCTATTAAATCTGTTACGTTGTAAAATACAAATATAATCAAACAGATGTTTCCTTGTCTACATTCTTTTAAAAAAAAAAAAAATTATTTATTGAAAACTATAGGTTTGTCTATTGAGGAAATGGTTTCCTAGAAAGCAATCCTACAGGAGAAAAACAAAACCTATACAGTATGTTAAAATATTTAACCCATGTAGCAACACTAGATGGCACCACTATCCAAATGATGTCAAGCCCCTCAGAGGCCATGCTTTAAGCCTACCAGACTGAATGGCTGCAGTAGTGGGACAGAGGATTTTAGGGAATTAACTTCATTCTCACTCACGTTTACTACACTCCAGTTTTCTTTCCTTTTTTTTTTCATGGAGCCCTTTTCATCTGTTCCGCATGTTTCACCCCTCATTCACCTTTAACTTGTCCAAATCCCTCCTTTTCTGCCACGCTATGTGCTTCTATTGTACTGTGGGGCACTGGAATGTGAGGCTTTTCTTAAAATGAATGTCTCAAATTTGGCCTCATTAACAGAAATCAGTTCCAACCTGTACTATACTTTAGCTTCTGGCCTTCCTTATATCATGATGAGTGCCCTTCAATGAGCAGACGCATGTTAATGGATGTGTCTTTTGTGTGAAAAGGAGGTTGTATAAGGACAAAGATATTTCTTTAGTATTCTGAGGTCACAGCACATGCAGACAAGGCGGACAGGCTGGTACAGCACAGTACAGGTCACGGTGGAAACATGACTTGAGAACCACACAGGCGACAAGGAGAGCCAGCACACTGAACGACCCCCTCTCTGGGAAAAATGAGGAAAACAAAAGCAGAAGCTGAAAGAATGAATGTGGAGTGAAAAGCTATGGATGGGTGGAGGAAAGCCACTAGACAGTCAGAGCAGGGTGGAGAGAACATGAGGAACTGCCCTGTAGTTTAACAAAAGAAATTCTGGCCAAAAAGAACAGTATAAAAAACAGAGAGTTTGTACATAAAATAAGGTGTGAGCTTGGGAAAAACTGCCTGTTTTCATTCCCACATTTCTTTCTCTCTCTCACTCTCACTCTCACTCTGTCAATTCAATATAAATCCAAGTAAAAATAATAATAATTGAAATATAAAATAATAATAATGTATATAGTGTGTGAAATTTGACTTGGCAAACCATCTTAAGAAGCTACATTCATGCAACAACATTCAGCATATGACCTCTAGGCTACACCTTTAACAAAACTTTATAACTTTTTTAATGGAATCTAACTAATCCTAGTAAATCTACGCCGTATCAAGTGACTAGTAGAGTAGTTTTGGCATAATGAATGTAATATTATAATATTATCCCATATACATGTGCCCATTAGTGCTCAGTGTACGCCTTGAGGGTATTTGGCACCAGATTTCTCGACATAATAATTCCAAGTGCATTACTCGATGGAAGGTTTGAGATTCATAAAGCCCTTTCTTTAGCCAACGTAGCTGGTAAAGATATTCCAGAGTAAACAGAGTTTACAGTTAATGACAAAATACAGGAATTACAATGAAATTAATTACTATAATTAAAAAGAAAAGAAAAAAAACAGCCTAAAGGGTGATCACAAAATGGCAGAAAAGCTTAATTGCTCCTTGGCCTCGATTCTACAAGCATTTGGAACCACACTGGAGATCATTCTTACAAAATATATTCCAGCTGGTGGTTTGATGAAGTGCTGTCTAACTATCAGACCAAAATTTCCCAAAGGTGTTCATTTGGTTTGTGAGGATAATAACATACAGTATGTTTTACATCATTTTCATACTCATCAAACCGGACAGTGAGCATTCACGCCCAATGGACTCCCATCAGGATAGAAATGCTTCATACTAGAAATTAAGGTCGGTGAGGAAAGTGAGGTCAGAAATAAGAGTCAGAATAACAAGTGGGGTGTGTCCTTTAATTTGTCACTCATCTGTGTTCTTTTCCACATTTTTCTCTTTATATCAATTTTATGCACTCAGTTCCCTTTCTGCACCAGACTGCTTTCTAATTCCTCTCTTTGTTTCTTCCTTACATAAAATTTCTTTTTTACTTTTTTTCAGTAAGGTCGTTAAATACTGACCCATATACAGTAATCAGTAGCACAAGGGCTGCTCCAGCTTCCAGAATACAGCTCACTGGCAGCTTTGCCGAGTCACATACCCAACCACAACCACACACACACACACACACACACACAAACATGCACCCTGGCTAGAAGTCTTACGGCTGTTGTGGATTAAAGACTTCATTATTAGAAACATCTAAACAAACAAAACATCAAATATGAGGCTTTAAGATTTTAAAATTCCCATCAGAGAGACAAAGAATGAAAGATAATCCAATTCCACCATCAGATCTTTCCTCTTTGTATACCTTTGTCTGTCTAATCTTTTCTCCTTTATCTCTTTGGTTACTCTTCCTCTTTTGTTCCTGTGTCTTTGCCACATGCCCCTTAGTTGCAGGTGTTTTGCATGTTTTATTGCTCTGGTAGATGTTTGATTAGAGTTGGTGGAGAACAGAAGGTTTATGATGCCTTTGTCATAGGGGCGCACACAAAAGCCTTTTCTCCAATACAGGAAAGTGGCAGACATGACCATTTGCTTGGGTCAAGTGTGAAAATGGGCTTTCGGTATAAAGTTAAATGTTTATGGGTGTGCATGTAGAGACATGTGTCCTATGCTGCACGTTTTCCCCTTCCTCCCTCTTGACCTACATGTCTCTCTCTATCTATCTATCTATCTCTCTCTCATTCTCTTGTAATAAATGAGCATGATAATTACAGCCGCTGAAGGCCAGAAAAAAAATCAGTAGATGAAGGAAAAAAATGAAGCACTGGGCACATAACAGAGGCATCTGGAGAAAACTCACCCCACATGTTGAGTCATGCATGCACTCACATGTAGGTCTCAAATCACTGAGCCCTGGATGGATGGTGTCGGTAAAAGAGATCATTTAGAGAGACTGTGCTCTGAATCAAACTAAACAAAACATGGTGACTCATGATGACTCAGAAATCCCCTTTTAATAGAAAGAAAGAAAAAACGGAAGAAAGAGATGGAGTGAGAGAGAGATGGAAGTGGGTAGAAATTGGGATCAGATGGCAAAGGTGAGGGCTCAAGGTCAGGTTTAGTGCATTGGCTGGCAGGAGTTTAATTCATCAAGCGACTTTAACAAGCACCACAAATCACTGCTGAACCCTTTAACAAGCTCACATAAAGTTGTTGTTTGAATGACTTTGTGTGTGTGTATGTGTGTGTGTGTTGTAGCCTGGACGTGTAGGTTTTTATATCTTAATGGGGACCAAATGTCCCTTCAAAGATACTCATCATCTTGTGTGAAGATTTGGCCTATAGAAGAGGGGTGTTCAAGTCAAACCAGGACTTGTGATAGATTTTCTCACAAATGAAGGCATAAAACTTTTTGAATGATTCACACAATCACTCACAAACACCGTTTGCATGTTACAGGAACTCAGCTGGGAGTTATAGCCTCTTCCCTCGTACAGTCCTGACCTTACTCCAAGCCATTCCCACATGTTTGGGTCATTAAAAAAGTTCCTGGGAAGCCATCATTTCAGATGTGAAGTAGGCAGCCTCATCATGGCTGTGGCATGCTGAGAAAACTTTCTACCTTAATAGTAAAGCACTAGTGAAACACTGGGATAAGTGTGTAATTGTGTAGCAAGGGATTATATAAAAAAAAGTAAAGGTATAGTTTTTCTCTTATAATTGTTTCTCAACAATTAAACAAAATCCCGGTTTGACTTGAACGACCCGGTGTTTTACTGAGGCTTAGATTAATGTTTATCATCTGGTAGCATTATTAATTACGGTATGTCAGGATAGGGTCCTTAACTGGATAGTAAGATGTGTGCGTGTGTGTGTGTGTGTGTTACCTCACCTCAGGGAAACAAAAAAGAGATTAGACCACAGAAGGAAGTGATTTGGGAGATAAATGGATAAGTGTTCGGGCAGCGAGGTTGTGCCTGAACTTCCTCAGCTTCAGCCTGATTTGACTGAGTGAGGGTTAGAGGGAGGAATGGAGTGAGTGGTGCTATGGGAGGAAAGGAGGAAAGAATTCATGATAAAAGGAAAAGACAACAATATTGTCTGAAAGGTGGATGGAACCAAACAAAGAAGAGAAGAAAAGACATCTGTGGTGTGTTCTGAGCTTTAAAAGAAGTTACAGATGAACTGCAAAAGGCACTCAGACATCGGTTTAAATTAGCTCAGTATCAAATGTATTCATGTCTCTCTCAGGGTTTAATTTAGTTCTGGAAAAAAACTCAGCATAATATTTGTGCATTAGAACAGTAGAAACAAAACTGTGTGTGTGTGTGTGTGTGTGTGTGTGTGTGCGCGCGCGTGTGTGTGTGTGTGTGTGTCACTGCGTAAGTACCACTGTGTGTGTGAGGGAATGTTTTTTGATGTATCAGTGTTTATGTGATTGTGGCTGCACATCTATTATTTGGTCAAATTGTTAAGTAGTTTGTGATTCTTGGTGTGTTTGAGTGCATGCAGGCGTATGCATGGTGCTGGCATGCTTACGTATATGTCTGTGGTATGTGTGTTTTCAGTTATGTGATTCCCCTGAGTGGAGTATCACTTACCATGCAGAGTTCTTGCCAAAGAAACGGAACTTAACGAAACCCAAATCCCTTTCTAAAAAGTGCACAGAGATATTTACTGTCTCTTTGCAAAGCACCTCTCTTCTTTCCTGATCTCTCTCTCTCTCCTTGCTCCATTCTTTTTTTGTCTTTGATCTCCTGGTCTAAATCATTCCCTCTTGCATTTTCTGAAACCCAGAACAATACAATAAAAAATGAGCTAAGCACCAGCACCAGCACCCCCGCCTCTCCCTCCCCCAACTCTCTTTTTTTTTTCTGCAGTCCCAGCATCTCTGCAGTGTGCCTGTGGAATGCAGTCCCAGGATCACAAAAGAACCAAAGGGGTTCAAAGACAGTGGGTGGGAGGGAAGGAGTGATGGAGAGAAAGTGGGTGAGATGACCTGGAAACAAAGAAAGAAGGAATAAGAAGAGAGCAGAACAAGAAGATCGACGAGAAACACCATGCTGCTTATCAAACCCACAGGGCAGATCATAACTGTCTGACAACACTCTCCATTCTTCTCCCCCTTTTTCCTTCAGGTATTTATGAATAATACACCTCAGGGAAACATCTGCTATTGTTCAGAGATCATTGCTACAAAGGGACAGCTAGTAGAGATGCTGGCAAACTGGTCCTCATAAATTTCTCACTTTAGAGATGGAAATTTATGACACACCCTTGAAAGCTTGAAATTAGCAATAAACTACACATGGGCCTGGATAGGAATGTTGACTACCTGTTGCAGCAAATAGCATTACATGCTTTAAAAGGGTTCATTATGAATTCGGTGGATAATTTAAGGTTATTAGGCTTCTAAAGTGGTCTAACTTGCCTCTGGTAAGTAAATGCAGTTTCCTTTAAAAAGGAAACCCTGATCAAGCAATGCCCTTGATGCCATGTAAAGTGCAAGATTCACACTCATATCACTGAATCAGATTAAAGATTTTTGCATATTTTAACATAATCCACCATTTTTAGCAGTTCGACATATTTCTATGTCCAGTCTGTGTATTTACTTTGAAACACAACTATTTTAATCACAAGCCTATAGCTCTAGTGCCTTCTAAAATATTAAGGTTTCAATTGGTACTCCTATTTGTGGCTGAAATGGTAGTATCAATGGTAGGTAGGTATATACAGTAGGTAGGTACAACTTTTTTGTCAATGCATAGTACAGGTACTCAGCAATGAAATGCAGGTTAACAGCAACCTTTATTATATATATAATAAATGCAGTAAATAGTATATGCAGTAAAGTGGTATGAAGTGGAAAAGGGACCATTAGCAGAAAACATTGTTCAACTTTTGTACGTCTAGTACTGGAGAAGGTGTATGTATTTAATTAGCTCTTAACACTTTAACTGTATCTACATTCCATCTCCAGGCGAAAGGAACACGATATGTAAAAAGTATGTAGACTCCTGACCCTTAAACTTATGTTGTGCCTATTAATCATCTCATTCCAGATTTAGTAACTCTTTGCTGTTATAATAAACTCCACTCTAGTCTAGATTTTGAAGCTGTGAGGATATGTGTTCATTTAGTCACAAGGCCATTAATGAGATCAGGCAGTGATGTAGGCTAAGAGGAGGGCTGGAGAACATCCAAAAGGTGTTCAGCGTTCTGTGCAAGACAGACAAACCATGTCTTCATGGACCTCACTTCATGCACAAGGCCATTGTCACGCTGGAACATGTTTGGACTTGCCCCTCTTAGTTATAATGTTCCATCCTATACAATCATGTACTTCCAACTTTGCACTGAAAGTTTGTGGAAGACCTGCGTATGGGTTTGATATAGCCATATAGTGTACATCTGCTATTAATTGTTGATACTTTTATTTCCTAGAGTGTGTGGACTTTGTATTGTGTATGTGATTGAAAAAAAAAACCTATGATAGACGGAAATAAATAATGTTTAAGTGGAGATTAAAGTCGTTTTTCATACTTAAGAGAAAGAGAGACGAAATCAGGTATTTACGACTTAGGAGGGCTACTGACTTGAAGTCGTAATTCATCCTTACTGCAGTATATGACATGATATAAGCCTGCAGTCAAGAAGTTAACTTCTAAACAGTGTGTATGACAGAACCCACATTAGAGAGGGGGGTGGGGGGGGGGCAGTGGGGAGATGAAGACAAGATAGAGAGACTGATAGTCCCACTGATATTTGAGAGCAACGACTCGTTGTGTGTTGTTGGACAAGGAGGAACTAGTGTGAACATGAAGCCATTGTTTGTGTAAACGTGAGCGGGTTATGGCGTGTAGATCACTGCTGTGAAGCCCAGGCCAGCAGTAATGCGAGTAGTGTCGTTTGTCATTTAAAAAAATGATGAATATATCTATTCACAGGGTAGAAACAGAGGTAATAACTGTAAAATAAGGATATAGGCAGTCTCTTGCTGCCTCTGTATGTGTGTGGGCCAATTCATCAGGAAGTGTCCAATGTTTGAGCGCGCGCAGTCACCGGGAGCCTCGGGTGCTGCTGTCACCCCGGTAACGCGCGCGCTAATGCAACATTCAATACGGTGCGCGAGATTATCCATCAAAAGTCAATGTTTAACGACCCCATCATCCATCATCTAATTTTCCCCCGACCCTGTGTCTTCATTAAGTTAGAGACCCTCACCCGGGAAAAAAAGGGGGAAACAAACTTCTCTTGCCCCCGTGGCCCCCTCGCCTTTCTTCCGTCAGAGCAGCATGGGGGCCAACCCTCTGTGCCTTCTGGGTGAATCATACCCCCTTAAATCTTCTAGGATCCCCCAGTGTTTAATTAGAGCTCGCATATCTATTCGCTGCAGAAGTTAGTTCTGCACCGTTAGTTATTGCACTGAACCCGTGCAAGGCCTTGTGAATTGAACATGCGTGTCGTTTAACAGAAAGTGTTTTGTGAGCCCAATGCATGCACAGAAATGCACAAAGCTGCATACTCTCTCCAAGCTTTTTGAGACATCCCAAGACTCACCAAGCAGTGCACATACAGGAGAATGACAAGAGCCATTATATCAAATCTAATTCAGATCAAATAAAAAAAAATTATTTGTCACATACACGACCATACACACAGTATGAAGTGAAATGCTTTCGTTCATGTACTGTATAATGTATATATGCTCATGACCTTTAAAGTTAGTTTACTGCATGGAACAATTGCACAAAGAAAAGTGTAAATTTTAAAATGTTAAATATGCAATTTACAAAGTTGTAATAGAAAAAACAATAAAAATAGAAAATGTACAAAATAAACGTAAAAGTTAAACAGGATGCAAAATGTGTAATATATGTGAAATATTTATATATATATATATATGAGCAGATATATGAGCAGATTTGACAATTAATTCAATATGTTGTGTTTTATTCTATGCAGTAATTACCTTTCTTATATTTCTGTATATAAAAGCGCTCGTGCGCCTTCAGAAGAGAGCGCGTGTTCTGGGGAAGGCGGGGCTGGAACGAGTAAGCGTCCTCTTCCGTAGTTCTGATTGGTTATTTGATTTGCCGGGCGTGGTTTGGGGCGGGGTTTCGGCTGAAAGGTGTGTGTCCTTGCGGTTAAAGTGGAGGATAAGAGGGTTCGGAGCTCGTGCGGTACACTTTAAACTTTTTACCTTTTGTCCTGAGACGCTGATACACCGAGAGATTAAAAGGAAAAAAGAAACAGAAGGATTTGTTAATCTTATTGGAAAAATAACAGGACAAAACTTGGAGCAAAACACTAGGGCTGAAAAATCCCATTAATACAAGCCGAGTCCAGGTTTAGAAATTACAGGAGGGAATTAGGGAAAGACAATCAGAGAGCATCATGGACGGCAAAATCCCTAACTTCTCCGGTACTTGGAAAATGAAGAGTTCAGAAAACTTCGAGGAGCTTCTGAAAGCAATGGGTAAGCCGATATGGCGCTTAATAATTAGACATTAAAACATAGAACAGTTAGAAAATAAGACCATGGCTATAGAGCTCTCATTTACATCTACTTCTTTCTCTCTTCCCCCACTTAGAGGGTAGGGGGTCTTTATCATACATGCACTTCCATTAAAACATGATAAAAGAGCCTAACCCTAAACTTTCTCACCTCTTATTTTTTATAAACAATAGAGTCAAGTCACTGATTACACTTCTGCATTGCTTATGTGTGTGCTCAAAGCTGTACATGTAGCTATGTATGATTTCTTGCCTGATATGAACACCAAAGAAATCCTTTGTGGTGTGTGTGTGAATGAGAGGGCATCAGAACAGACTAGTCATGTGTTCTTTGACCCTACTTCATTAAAATGCTGTTAAATGGCACTATTGTTCTCACCAGAATAACCGGAGTCATTTTATGTGTGTGTGTGTGTGTCAGTATAGCAACACCATATCCTGCTTGGATTGGCATACCAATTGCACAAGGGCATAAGGCTGGTGCCCGCAAGCACCACTTGATACTCGAGACCAAGTAGGGCTGGCAGCAGCAGGTTGATGAGTTGGATCGGGGTTGTGGGAGAGAGAAGAAGCCATGCATTGCTGCACAATAGAAAGAAGATGACAGAGAGAAGGGTAGTGAATACTGTGGTGTCAGTAATATCTGCATAAGTGGGGTGTGTCAGACACAGCACATAGAGCAGGACTAGACAAACAGACAGTTACATTCTCGCAAACTAATTGTGACGGATGTCCTTGTGAAAATAAGGGGCAAGGAATCTATGTGAGGAATGTATATGATTGACATGCTGACCGACAGACTGATTGACAGATACACTTTTGGGAGTGCAGTAAGTGCCTCTCTCATGTTCTCTCTCTAGAGTCTGGAAGTGAGACAAGCCAAGCTCCTTCAGTTTCATGTAAAAGCTCAGTGGATAGATGGAGCCAAGCTGTCACCACGCTTTCTCAAGCTTCTTGTCCTTCCCATTTGCTTTATTCTCAAACACTTCCTATGACCCCTGAACTATGACACTGACACTAACCCTGACTGCCACCCTGTGTGGTCAGTCTTCGCCAGTTCCCCCATTCCTGGGGGCCTGCGGAGGGCGTCATTGTGTCAGCAGTTGATAAGTGAAGGACTTAAAAGGAAATGAAATGAAAGACATGATGGAGCTGACTTCATTAGCTATGCTTGCGACAGAGACACACCATGCAGTAAATAGACACCAGTGTGTGTGGTACAGGAAAATGCTCGAGGGACAAATGTTAATACATTATCACACACTTGTCACAAATGAGGTACAGGTGGTTCATATATATATGTATAAAGGATGCATAGTCTTATTAGGACTACCTTTTATGTCAAAGGCAGCCATCAATGATTGGTTTATTTGTATATCCTCATTGGTGTGTGTATGTGTGTTTAAATGTGTGGGTGTGTGGATGTGTGTCTCTCTGTGTGTGTGTGTGTGTGTGTGTGTCTGTGTGTGTGTGTGTGTGTGTCTGTGTGTCTGTGGGTGGTGGTGGGGGTGAAGGGGTTCAAGTTTTGGTTTTCCCTGTGTGGGTGTCTGTCTTGGTGTGTATATATACCCTTGGTGACAGGTGGGAATGTGTGTTTGGGGAAGAGTGTGAAATTCAACTCGACACAAATTCAGAAATTGTACTCTCTCTCACACACACACACACACACACACACACACACACACACACACACACACACACACACACACACACAC
>JAOVVA010000048.1:26319558-26347531 GCA_028565275.1 Leiocassis micropogon
CCCCCCCCCCCCCCCCCCCCCAAAAAAAAAAAAATTTTTTTAATAATTTAAAGGTGTCATGTACTTGATATTTTAACTCCGAAGTTTAAATACAATTCACAGTGCAAAGTTATGTATGTGTTATTAGAATAAAAAAGTATTGAAAGTTCTATAGGGACAGGGAGGGCACAGAGAGAGGGAGAGAGAGAGAGATGACTGTGGTTGGTTGGTTTGGGGTTTGAGACGTGGAGCTCAGTTGTTGACGGAGGGAAGGTTCTGCAGTATAAAGCGCTCATTCAGTTTGCGCCTCAGCGCATTGGAGGCAACCACACAGCTAGAGAGGGAACCAGAGTCACTTCACAAAGAACCATTGGACTAAAGTAGCATCAGTAAGATTAATACCTGTAATTTACATTAGGGCAGTTTTCTAAGATAACGCAGTAGTTCAGCATGACTGCATGCACTCTTTACTGACAGAACCAGATTTTGGATTTGGACTAAGCACCAGTGTGTGTGCGCGTGCGTGTGGATATGCGTGGGAAGCCAGTGTCAGTTTAAATAGGACCTACATAAACAGGTGTTTAATGGAAGTTTGGAAAGCGAGCTCTGAACAAACCACCAAGGTAAGAAACAAGAGATAAACTTTACTTCAGCTCTGAGATTTAGTAATATTAATAGTTTTTGATTACCTGACTGACATCATGCGTAAAAGATCTATTATCTAACTAACATGTGCATTATACTAACAGTCATAAAGCCCTGATCGAATGAATAGAAAAAGTCAGTAATTAACTATTAATTAATTAATTAAGTAAGTAATTAAGTAATTAACTCTTAGAGTGTCAAGTAAAGCTTTAATGCACTAACTCCAGGTGCTTTTGACGATTACAGTGGCCACTGTCGATGTTTGTCTGTCAGATCTGTTGCTCATTCGGCGCTGTGAGGTCTTTTTTTTCTCTCTCTCTCTCTCTTTATTGTAACAGTGTGTTTTCTTGCCCTGGAGATGTACAGTGAGTGTGGAGCAGCACTGAGCGGGAGACTGAGGCGCGCGCGCTGACATGATCGCGCGTGACACATAGTGCGTAGACGTCTTGCATTTGATCAAAACGCGACAAGAAGAGAGAGAGACAGAGAGAGAGAGAGAGAGAGAGGAAAACTAGTTAAAAGACTTTCACCTGACTTTAAAATGATTCGAGAGTGCCTGCTACTACTAAAAGTCACCGTTCTACTAAAAGGTGAGTTTTCCTCATTTACATTTGCACTTAAACAGTATAATTAATTAACCATGCATGTTAATTAACCAACGTCAACAACCATTAGAAGCGATAATGATGTCTTATTTTGGAGGAAAGGCTTGAAATAAATGGGTCTGTATTATTATTATTATTATTATTATTATTATTATCATCATCAAATCCTGGAGCCTTATTTGGTGATTCGAAAACAAATAACTACATATTGTAAAAAGACTTCTTGGGTGAATTTTGGATGGATCGATAATTCACAAACACGATTTTACCCCCTGGGGTGGTACTGTTGCCTTGTACCTTCAGACTCAGGGTTCGATTCCCACCTCGGGTCTGTGTGCATTGAGTCTGTGTGCATGTTCTCCCCATGCTTGGTGGGTTTCCCCTGTGTACTCTGGTTTCCTTCCACAGGCAAAACACATTTAGATTAGGCTAGTTAGCATCCCAAATTTCCCGTGGTGTGTGATTGAGCATGTGAGTGTGAGCATGTGTTTGTGCCCTGTGCAGGGTGTACCCCGTCTTGTGTCTGCTGGGATAGGCTCCAGGCCACCCGCAACCCTGTATACAGGATAAAGTGGTATAGACAATGAGTGAGTGGAATGATTGACAATGTGGGTGGGATATATATAAGCCACCAAGTGAACATTTTGTCCCTAAAGTTAATGTGTTGGAAACAGAATATAAGGGCAAGCTTAAGGATTTGAGTGATTTTGTCAAGGGCCAAATTGTAATGGTTAGATGACTGGATCAGAATAAATTCCAAACTGCAGCTTTTGTCAGATGTTCCCAGGACATATCAAAAGAGGTCCAAGGAAGGAAAATCAGTGAATAGGTGACAGGATCATGGGCAGCCATGGGTCACTTTTGAAATCTATGTAGTTCGATCCAATAGAAACGCTACTGTAGCACAAATTGGTGAAAAAGTAATAAATACAGGTTCTGATAAAAAGGTGTCAGAACACACAGTGCATCGCAATATGGGGCTACATGGCTGCAGATTACTCAGGGTGCCCATGCTGACCCATGTCCACAGCCAAAAGCATCTACTGTATAATGGGCATGTGAGCATCAGAACTTGAACCACAGAACAATGAAAGAAAGTGGCATGGTCTGAACAATCATGTTTCTTTAACACCATGTGGACAACTGTGTGTGTGTGTGTTTCTTACCTTGGGAAAATATGCACTAGGATCCACTTTGGGAAGGGGCAGTGCCATGCTTTGGGCAGTGGTTCTGATGGGAAACCTTGGGTCCTGCCATTCATGTGGATGGATGTTTAACATATACAACCTACCGAAACATTGTTGCTGATCAAGTAAACACCTTTTAACTCCTTAATTGGCAAAATACGTTACTGGACAGAGTGAAAAATTAATTATTTTACTATTTGATATCATGTCAAGTAATATGGGTAACATAACCATATTTTAGATTTTTGGGAGGTTGGCCAAATTTTTGTAGATCTGAGCTTAACATTGCCAGCTCTAATATTTTGAAAAAGAACATTAACAAGCTACAAAGCAAAGAAGAGGTTAATGAAAGGGAAAATAAAAATTGCGATTAATTATTCTCTGAAGAATTGGCTTAAATCAGCCAAATTAAAAGGCTTTCAACAATTAACTTGTCGCATCATCTCAATGGTGTTTAGGTCTGGACTTTGACTAGGCAGCTACAGAATCTCAATTCTGCTTCTTTTGATCCAGTCAGTGGTAGTTTTGGTTCTTCTGCTTCAAATTGCTGTTACTGTATAAACCAGATAAGTTTAAACTTTGAATCCTGGACTTATGGCCAGACACTGTCCTTCAGGCTTTTCTGTTAAAAAGCAGAATTCATGGTTTCTCTGTTATAACAAGTCTCAGCGGACCTGAAACAGCAAAGCATCCCCACTCCAAATCAAACTCCCACCACCATGTTTGATTGTCAGTATGATGTTTTTATTGGGGAATGCTGTGTTAGCTTTACACCAGATGTGATGAGACCCATGTCTTCCAAAAAGTTCCAGTTTTGACTCATCAGTCTACAGAGTATTATCCCAAAGGTCTTCGGGATCAACAACATTATTTTCTCAATGTGAGATGAGCCTTTATGTTCATCTTAGTTAGATGTACCTTTTAGCTTGCAACTCTCCCACTGATACAAATTGTGCCAATTCTGCATCTAATGGTGGGATCATGAACGTTGACATTATCAGAGGCAAGTAAAACCTGCATGTCCTTTCAATGCTCATTTGGGGGTTTTCGTGGCTTCCTGTACGAGTTGTTAATTCACCCTTGGAGAAATTTTGATCGGCCAACCACTTCTGGGAAGATTCAACACTGTTGCATTAATGTCTCCAACAAAGGTTCACTGAGTCCCAGAGCTGTAAAAATGTCTTCGTAACCCTTTCCAGACGGTTATATTTGAATAACTTTCTGTCTTATCTCTTTCTATTTTTTGATCACAGCCGTGTTTTTTTGTATCATAACCTATGTGCTTATTATTCAGATTTGTATAGGCTATGTCTCATTGCTGGAAAGGTTGTTTAGATTGAACAGGGCTGGCACCATTCATGAGAGTGCCTTATTTAACCCAGTTATCAATAACATTGTGTTAATGGTGTTTTCTGAGTAACCTCGGGCCATTTACTTATTAACACAAGGACAGTTGGTGTTTGCTATTTTAATTTAAATAATGCAAACTTTTATGAGTACTTGTTTCTACATAAAGTCGACTAAAATTAAGTTCTCAAACGTTTTCGGAATATTCTGAAAGGGAGTACTTGCTATGTTTTACCAGCACGCTTGGCTATTTCTGTGCTATTTAAGTGGTAACAAACAGGTAACAAACAGTTCAGTCTGTTTCTGTTTCCCATTCAGGTGTAATGGCCTTAAATCTAGCGTAACAATGCCACGTCGGTCATGAAGCCAGCGAAGGAGGCCTTTGTTAAAATTCAAAAGTGGGACATAGGACTCAAGATTAGGTATATCTACAAGTTTTAATGAAAGGTCTCAGGCTACTTAATGATCCATATACAGTAGGACTGAGAAACATATGCTTCTCTTTTAAATGCTACTCATACATGCTTTTCTGTGAATGTCCAGGAAAGGCTGTGTTGTATTAAATGCTAACATATTGTTATTCTTATTTATATCTTTCACACTTCAGGGAATTAGCATGGTCAATAAGTCCGCATTATTAACTATAAAGCAACTGTGAACTACAACGTGTATAAGAGTTTACAGTAACTGACTGATAGATGAATAACTATGCAGTGGACTTATCAGGAATAAATCCATCAGCCATAACATTAAAACGATTAACATTTAAGATTGATGCACTGTTAACTTTTTTCAACAATTTGAGCTACGTTAGCTTTCCTTTGGGGTTAAACCAAGCAGGCTAGCCTGTGGTCCCCACAAGCATACTGGTGACCCTTTGTATTTTCTTTATTATGTATCAGAAAAATATGGATTGCATAAGTACACTAGATGGTGTGTGTGTGTTTTACAAATAGCAGCTTATCTGTAGGCATTTATATAGTACACTTCTTTTATTACTGCATAGTTTCTGCATAGTTACCAATGATAGAACAATACCATGTGTTTCCAAAATGCTGGGGGGTAAATAAAATTACATATGGAGTTGTGCATAATGTCTCTAATTGTCTCAACTGTTAAACCCCCACAGAATATTTTATTATACACACACGTGACAGTAGCTGACCAAAGTTTACATAGTTACTGTACTGTGTCAAGAGATTTACATGCACAAAGCCCAGCTCTAGTGGTTATGCATATTGCATGTGTGTGTTGTGAGTCGTGTATGGTACTGTTAATGGATTCTACAGAACTTTCTCCGTTTAAACTTGTGATGAACAAGTTCAGCCATATTATTCTGTACTTAGATGAAGAACACAGGTGCAGGTTCAGGGAATTGTCCGGCCCCCCTACATTCATTCTTTCAACCCACACCTCTCAGGAGGACTGGTAGGATGAGAATAAATCATAATAAGCCCAAAAAAAAAAAAAAAAAGCGGAAAACAGAATAAAGAGAATGGGTCTGTGAGAGAAAACCTCTGAAGTGAATTAGAAAGGAAGCTAGGTGTAATATACTTAACATACATGACAGTGAGCCTGAGACCGATAGATTTGGCAAGATGGGAAAGTAATAAGCGAGTCATGTGTATGTCTTTATTTAATTGCCTGGTTCCTAGTATAGTTTCTTTATCCTTGTATGTAAGTATAGCAATGAATAATGACTGAACATCAACATAAATACTGTGCTGACTGAAGTTTGGTTTCTGTAGTGATTTATTTGATCATTAATCTTTATTTAAGGTAAGTATGCGTTAATAAGCATCGGCTACTTATTTAACCTTGTGGAGAGGAGCAGAGGGGAAGTCAAGGGAAAAAAAAGAGAAAGTTTGCAGGAGAAGAGAAAAACAGATAGATACTCATTGATAAAAACAGTCCAACCCCCTCTTACACTCTTTTTTTGGTATATGTACTGCATGCATAAGTGTAGTATTTAAGTGTGTAGTGCATATTACTGTCCAAGCAGTAAGCCGATTTGCTAATGGGATTTGCAGCATTTAAGCTAATGAAGCATTAAAAAAAAACTAAGACAAGGAAAGCGATAAACTGTAAAGTAATACTCTGTTGCATAAGGGGGGGGGGGGCATATTCCAGTGGTAGACGTTATTCTGCAGTAATCTGTCCCATATGGAGCAAGTGTAAGGTCAGTTTATCCTGGCACTCCTGAACTGTACGTTTATAGTGAGAGTGACACCACAGCTGTGTTTGAATGTAATCTATGTACAGTAGGGTTGTGTTTGCATTGGTAAAAATTTTGAATGTATAAAGGGAAACTTTTCAAAGCTTATATGTTAATTCACATGCTTTGTGGCCCTAATTTATATATCATTCTCTGTTTTGTCTTTGTAGATTGAACTGATGTTTTACGTTTTGTTTTTTTGTTTTTGTTTTTTTACAAAGCTTTGAAAACGCATAGGATATTATGCTATTATGATATTATTTATAATGCGGAGATATTTAAAGAACAAGTTCACAGTTTTAAAATGTTTGCAGATGTAAAAGTCCTTAAAGGAAATCTGTAAATCATTGTATATTTTACGTATTGGCATTATTGGACCCCATTAATGATTTTGTTTAGACCTTATGTTACCTTTTTTTTCTACACGAAAATACGCAAATAAAGAGTGTTTGCTGACACCCAGTATATAGCAGTCCACACAGATATGACAAAAAGAATTGTAGGTCCATTGTGTAATCAGAAAAGTCTTCAAAATATTAAAAACTTTTCCAATAAAGTGCACTTTGAGTAACTTTTAACACTTGTATGCAAATAGATAAAGTGTGTGGTTAGTGGTGTCTCTGTATGTACGTTGGATTACATGAATGACAAAAACCTGTGTTATCTGTTCAGTTTGTTCTCATTCAGAAATGATGCACTTGAACTTTGAACTGATCATTCACAACATATATCATATAATATGAAACCCTAAGTTATAACAATGGCGTAAAACTAATTAATTATTTAAAATCTATTTTGTTACATTTTGATATTGTGTTTGTCGGGCATTATAATTTTTCAATAAATCATGAATGACAGTGATTGCAGATCACTTAAACGGTTGGTGAACTTGCATCAGATATAAAAATTACAGAATCACAGCTAAGTTTAATAGTAAAAGTAAAAGCATTTGCACACACAATGAGACTCACTGGTTTGCAAAGTACTCACTGGTTTGCTAAGGAGCATAAAGATTAAACTTTGGAGAAATGGAAAAAGGTCAAAAGGTCTGATAAATCGGAAGTGATGGGTGCGTCAGGGTAAGAAGGGAAGCACATGAAGCGATGCATCAACCATGCATAGTGCTTACTGTACAAGCAATGAAGGCAGTGTTATGATCTGGGGTTGCTTCTGTTGGTCAGGTCTAGTCTCAGCAACTTTATGTGGCAATAAAATGAAGTCCTGACGACCTGTACTGAATGACCAGGTTATTCCATATGTGGAGTCTTTCCTGATGGCACAGGCACATTCTAGGACTCAAATTGTAAAAGAGTGGTTTTGGGAGCACGAGAATTAATTTTCAGACATGAATTGGCCACAACATTGTGCATCATAATTAAGGGCAGTTAAATAAAATGCACCTAAGACTTATTTGTAATTGTGGCAGTGGTGTGACTCATGCTTAGGTTCAGTAAGGACCAAGGACAAACAATTAACTATTAGTCTATCTGGAGGTGATTAGTAATGTAAGTAATTGAGTGCAGAAATGTGTGCGATTGTGAGAGCGTGTGCATGAATGAGGAGAGATCTATCCTGCTGTTAGATCCATCCACCACCACAATGCATAAATGTTTACAGTTGTCATGACAAAGTCCTGGAGCCAGTGAGCTCAGAAAGGGAGGAAACAACACTATAGATACTAGTTTGCTTGATAACTAGATGATTTAGGTTGATAGCTTGGCAACATAAACATCTGAGTCCAGAATACAAAAGAGACATGAAAGCTACAAGACATGACAAGAAAATAGGCCATGATAGATGAGAGATGAGAGATGTAGAAAGCAAAACCTCTGCTGGATGAAATAAAAAAGAATAACTAGAAATCATATATTTGCAGAATGAATCCAGGCCTCAAGTGGTTCCATGCACATTTACTGGACATGAATCTAAGAGAGAGGCAACATAATAATGCAGAATTATATATGAATACTGTATAAAGGGAGATTTTTTTTTTGAAAAAATATGAAATGTTCCTCCCCAAAACAGTAAAAACATCTCAAAAGAAACAGCGAGCGGAGCAAGGGCAGTATCATGTTTGAGGTTGATGGGGTTTGGGCCTCTGCCTGCTGTCTTTCTGAATCTTTGCCTTTCATGTCTGTCTCTGAGTAAACAAGCCGATGAAACCCAACCAAAGTGGAGCTCTGACCAGAGGGAATGAGTTGCCTTCATGTGTATGGGTTAAAAACACACCTCACACACAGTACTGTGGTAAACTGCATTCCACATTGGTTGCACTTTTGTTTTTGCAGACACATTTTTTTTTAAGAATGTAATCAAGAAACTATGTGTTTTGGGGGTCGAAGTTGTTTTAATCTAAATTAAATTGCGGTGTAAAAACTCCATCATGTATTAAAGGGAAGTCTGTGCATTATACAGAAAGCTACTATGTTCAGTTACTACAAGTGACATTCTTCATCTCTCTCTCTCTCTCTCTCTCTCTCTCTCTATTTCTCTCTCTCTCATTCTGTCCTCTCTCTCAGGGTCTCATTTTCCTAAAATATTTGTGCTGATATATGTTGAATATGACCCAGTACAGTAGCACATATTTGTTTTTTCCGCTCCTTCTTAGCATGGCGTCACACATCATTCTGATTATCTTTCTCCTTATCTCTCATCCAGGACTGTGCCAGTGTTTTAACATAGACGTGAATCGGCCACACATCTTCAGCGGGGTAGAGGACACTCTGTTTGGATTTTCTGTGCTACAGCATGAAGTTGCGGGAGAGAAACTGTGAGTATTCAGTTGGTTATGGATGATTTTGTGCTTAATTAATTTATTCTCTTTGAGGAGTAGGATAGAACTAAGAAGTAGGAATACAATATAACAGGGCAAGCTGTCAGAGCCATAGGCATGTCATAGTTGTGGTGAAGATTAGACAACTTTCTCTGAAATTTGTGAATTCATCACTTCTGTGGTGAACTGTCAGTAGGCCATGTTTTTTTTTTTTTTTTTTTTGGTGATTCATTGGTATGAAATATTTACAGTACCAAAATTTAGAAACACAAAGGTTTAGTAAATTAACATTGGAGGAAATTTCCTTGTCCTTCGTAATCTCTTTGCCAGTGAAGTCGAAGTGATACTCAGATTTAGTTGGCATACAAGATGCATATAAATTATTATATGATGGTTGCATTTGAATAGTTCCTGGCTCTTAAAACTAATTCCCGTTGAAACCCTTTTCTCAAAGGGAACTTTTTTTTTAGGATTCTAAATAAAACCCTGTATAGAATCTAGGAATTTTGACATTGTTTATTATATAGTGTCTTAACCAAAAGTAAGGAAATAAGTTCTCACTTCAACTATTATTATCATCAACATCAGTTTCTGTCATACAGTATCACATGTGATAAAAGTCACTCTTATGATTTATATAAAGTTCCACACTGTAATTTTGGTTGGTTGCAGTTTAGCTTTGCCCACATTTATTTTCATCCAGAGTTGCATAACATTTTGGCTGAGATTTTGTATTGATTATGGAAGAGGTGAGCCATTCCGTAAAGTTTTCTCCAACACATCTTTAACTTTTCCCAAAGTTAAGGTCAGAAATCTGTATGGCCAGTTGGTGTGTAAAAACAATTCCTCATTCTCCTGGAAGCTCTCTTTTACAATTTGGGACTGATAAATCTTGGTATTGTCTTCCTGGAATATGCCCGTGTCATCAGGAAAAGAAATCATTTGATGAGATAAACTGGTTATTCGGTATAGTCAGGTAGCCAGCTTACTTCATTTTATTGCCAAATAATGTGGCTGAGTCTACACCTGACCAGCTGAAGCATAACACTGCTTCCAAGAGGGTTGTACAGTGGGCACTATGCATGATGGTGCATCGCTACATGTGCTTCCCTTCTTACCCTGATGCATACATGAATTTGGAATCATAATCTGGAATAATGACTTATCAGACAACATTCAGTTCAGTTCCAATTCAATTCAGTTTTATTTATATCGTGCTTTAATTACATTATCGCAAAGCAGCTTTACAGAATAAAAAAATTTTAAAAAGGAAATAAGTTTGCAAAATGTTTTGTCCATGATGAGCAAACTGGGGTGATGGTGAACAAGGAAAAACAAGGAAAAATAAGGAAAAACAAGGAAAAACTCTCCCAGATGACAATAGAAAGAACCCATCCTTATTTGGGAGATATCAGATAGATATCAGATAGGATTGATTTCCAACCTCAAATATCACCAATTAACTGCACCTGAGATTAGAGCCATTATAAAGGCTTTACAGATCATGAGTAGCAGCTACATCTCAATATTCAAAAGAGATTATTGCATATTTTGGACGCCTTCAGCATAGTTTTACAATGTAGAAAGAAATAAAAATCAGGAACGACCATGGAGTTACAAAGTGATCCCAAACTTTTGAGCGGTAGTGTAGGTAATTCAATTATTCTGAAACACAGTATATTATTTCCATTACCATCTGATATGTTTTCCAACATGGTTGTTTAAGAAATGAGAAGCTAATTACTCCATCAGTTAGGGTTAAAGACTTGTTGCCGGCTGAAAAATACTACCTGCAGTAATTATACAATGAAATGGATAATTTCCCTATGACAAGTAGCTGCTATCTTATAACTGCATAACTTATAAGCTAGCAAAGTTTTAGACATTTTAGGTGGACTGACTGCATCTACTGCTGTGTTTGTTAAAAATGACTCCTTACACGAAATGATCTTTTCAGTCAGACAACCAAAGCAAAGTTAGAACTACATTTAGCAGACGCTCTCATCCAGAGCGACTTACATTTTTTTTTAAATCTCATTATACATCTGAGCAGTTGAGGGCCTTGCTCAAGGGCCCAACAGTGGCAACTTGGTGGTTGTGGGGTTTGAACCTGGGATCTTCCGAACCGTAGTCCAATGCCTTAACCACTGAGCTACTCCTGGAACTACAGTAACCTAAAGTAAAACTTTATAATACTGTTTTAGTCAAAGGCAGATATTTTGGCTGTTTCATGCACTTAATGGGTTTTCAAGACCACCACACATAGACTGTAGGACACGTTTATGTAAATTATAGATTAGCTTCTTTTGTGAAGATGTCTTAGTTGGCAATGCAGTTATTATTTTTTTATTTTTTCGTTTGCGACACAGGATGTTGGTTGGTGCTCCATGGGATGGTCCACCTAATAACAGAAAAGGAGACATTTACAAATGCATGATGGGAGAGGAACTGAATGCCAACTGTTCAAAAGTGGGTCTAGGTACGAAAATGACAAACAAATCAGCATACTTACAGTATACACACTATTCACACAACAATGATTATCCTATAGATAGATCTAATGCTTGAAGTATAACATGTAAGTACAACATGTAAAGCTAACATTGTGTCTTATATTTTTATGTACAGCTGACACTGCATTTCAGAATGTGTCACGGAATCTGAAGAACTCTCACTTGGGTATGACGCTTACCCCCAATAAACCCAATGGATTTCTGGTAAGACTGATGAATAAATAAATAAGGGGAATTTATTGGGTACTGAAGCTGATTGATATGCATGAAACAGACTTCCATCACAAGGTGAAAAGTTCCCCATAATGTAATATTTAAAATTTATTAATTTATGAATTTATGAAGTAGTTTAATGACTTAAAATTAACTGCCTAACTTCATTTTTAAATGACTCTCTATTTGAACATTAACCAGGCTCATCCCTGCACAGCATGCCAGATTAGATGAGATCTGCTGTTCTAACAGTGTTATTGCCGTAAGCCAGAGGTGGCCAGAAAAATGGCTGCACCTGTTAGTGCCATAAATGCTTTAATTCCTCTGCAATCCTGCACTGATTTATATCTTTTATATAAGCTGACCTGGTTCAAGTTAACTTAGGCAAAGGTAAACACCACACCCTTCATGCTGACCAAGGAAACAGACAGAGGCAGATGTAAGCCAGGCTTAGGACAGCGGAAACCTCACCTAACCCCAGACAGAAAAGGGGTATTTACATATAAGTTACACACCTAATTACATGGTCTTGCTCTCTCTCCCTCGCTCTCATTCTCCACTCAGTCAAACACAGGCTTCTGTGTCGGGCAGAACATAGCAAGCCATCTCAGTTCAGTAGTGGAGCTGTTCCACTGAGGGATTGGTGGAATTGCAGGCTGGCTGCTGCCAATGCATGTGTGTAACCAAGAAATAGTTGTACGGTGTATGAATAATTCACTCGGGAGCGAAGGGGAATGTTTGCCCAGGGAAGTGAGTAAGAGTGTGTATGTGTGTGTGTCTGAGAGAGCGAGAGGGGAGAGAGGGAATGCTTATTTAAAGCACCATGTACAGGTATAGAAGCCATTTTATTCAGTTAATCACACTGCATGTTGTTAAATTATCACAGTATTACTGTGCATTACAGATGTATGTTTGGGTTTTTAGTTTTGTGAATGATTCTTCCCGGGGTCTTGTGTGTCAGTGTATCCATGCATGTGTGTACCCTGAATGGCTCTTGCTGTGGTCAGGGCTATACCGGGATTGGAATACAACTCTAGCTCTTTGTAATGACAGACCTTGCAAAAGCCAAAGCACCTCACACTCTTTCTCTGTCTCTATTTGTCTCCCTCTTTCTGTACTTCTTCTTCTTTCTCTTCATCTCTCTGCTCATTCTTTTTCCCTTCATCGTTTTCACGTATGTGACAAGTATGTGCCCCCCCCCCCCCCCAAGCTACCCGCTTCATCCCTTCCTGACCCCAGACCACACTTTTGTTTCTTTCATCTTTATGTTTTCGCTCTCTACCTTAGCCTTGGTTTCCCTGTCCTGCTCTGGTCTTCTTTGGTTTTTCAATCAAATAAATGGTGGGCTTTGAAGATAAGACTTGTAAATATCTTTATGCTTTATTTTCCCTCTTTCTCTCTATTCCAACCCATTTAATTGCCTAATTGGAGTGTGGTTTCCAGCTCTGCTGAAGCATTTATGACAAAGACTACCATTCGTCAACAACTGCCTCCACCAGTCACATTTTTTCTTTTTTGTTTACCCTCCTTACTTATTTTTCTTTTGTTACCACTGCTTATTATTTCTTTTCATGTGACCCATTCCTCCTTTATCTCTTTGTCTTTGCCTCCTTCTGTGTTTCTTGTTCACGCCATTGGTCTTAATAGAAAACAGCAGTAGCTCTAACTCTCCACGGTAAGACCAATCTGCCCATGCCAGAAATACTGTAAACCCAAATTCGAGAGTTCATTCACTCTGAGAAATTAACTTAAAAATCCAAAAGGTATACTCTATGCAAATAAATATTTATTTAAAATAAAAAATACTCTGGTATTTTAGCAGGCTATGGTTTAAAGCCGCAGGTCATAATCTGATGCGGAAGCACTATATTTAAGCACCAAGCCAAGTGTGTGTGCGTGTGTTTGTTTTCAGGCCTGTGCACCACTTTGGTCTCAGGAGTGTGGCACATCTCTCTTCAGCAAAGGGATCTGTGCGTCCGTCGACAACGACTTGGAGCCTAAAGAAACCATCGCTCCTACAGCACAGAGTGAGCATGACTTGGGCCGTTTAAGTTAAAATGTAAAAAAAGAAAGAAAACATATGGCCTCATAGAGAATCAGTACTACTGACTTCTACAGCCATTTCAATTTGTCCAGAAACAGCTAAACTATTAATAAGTTTTTGTTATTGGTTTTAATGTTTTATTGGATGTTTGGTTGTGTTCCAGGATGTACTACCTATATGGACATAGTAATAGTCCTTGATGGTTCTAACAGTATTTACCCCTGGTCTGAAGTGCAGAACTTCCTCAAGAACATCCTCAGCAAGTTCCATATCAGTCCAGAGCAGATGCAGGTGAGTGTGTTAAGGTGGCTTTTGGGCTATTATATAACAGGTTTTTATGGGTTTGCATTTCACTTAATTCAGTGCAACCTAGTAAGCCAAAGTCATACTAAAGTCAGAGAATTTATCAAGAAAAGAAGAGTTCTCTGACTAAAATATTAAGTCTAATAGTTCGTGTTAAAAGAAAAAGTTGCCACAATTTGAGTACCGAATTAGGATACTGCTGACTTTGCAAAATTTCAGACTGGGTTCCAGTCCTTATCATGGTTCTTAACCTCTCCAATGGATACATATATTGTAATAGTAATACAACTTGACATATACTATATACAGAGTATTTACTCTCTTAAGCTTTTCTACATATTGCACATTCTGAAAATGAAATTTATTGGAATTATATTTCATGAATCTATTCAAAGTATTCCATGATAGTAAATGGGGATGAGGGTTGTTATTGTTCATAAATTATTTACAAATAAAACCCCAACATTGCTCATCACAATGAGAACACCATGCCTCATAGTGGAGCATGGTGTTGGTAGCATCTCAGAATAATGCCCTCCTTATCTGGATTGTAGTGGTAGTGGTGGTGGTGGTGTGTGTGTACTGTATGTGTGTGTGTATGAGGGGGATACTTATGGAAGCCCTATTATAATAGCCCTATCTATTCAAAATAAATGCACCTAGCTGACTTTAAAGCTAGCAATTATAGTGCCAGGGCAAATCTGAAATGACTTTCACTTACAAATACCATTTTAGATATTTTGTTGGTTTTAAACACGGGGTTATAGCTCTCATTTCATTCTCTTTTAGCAATCATGACCGTAGTATTATAAGGATTATTTGGGGTTGAGACAGGACCCTGTGATACTAAGGTCAGGATTAATATGTCTAGAACTTGAAATGTATTTGTGTATGTTTGTGTCCCCATCCAAGTCCTTTTCAAGAAAGGAAGATGTCCAAAGTGAAACAGAGCTGGCAAACTTTAAGAAATAAATGGCCACATTAAAACTAATGGACAAGTGCAATCTTATAAATATGTGTGCTCAACATGTTTGTGTGTTTGTGACAGACCAATTGAAGCTGAATATTGGTTATGTGTTCTTGTCAGAACGCTGTGGTCGTTGAGTAAAGACTGATTGAAAGCATAGGGGGATAAGCGGAAATGCCTCTGCTTTGACGGGCTTTTTTTATCCTGACACCTATGTGAATTTTTAGGATGTTTGCCTTGATATCGAAGAGTGAGAAGAGGCTGTCCAGTCACTCTGACATGCTGCCCGGGGACTGTCATGTACACTCAGCACTGAAGTTCAGTTAATGTTTTTGTGAGTGTCTCTATTTGTTTTTTTCTCAGGTGGGCATCCTGCAGTATGGAGAGACCACAGTTCACGAGTGGTCCCTTAAGGACTATCAGACAACAGAGGAAGTGGTGGAAGCTGCCAAGAACATCAATCGACAGGAAGGGCGAGAGACTCGCACGGCGGACGCAATACGGATGGCCTGGTATGACTTCCAATAATTCTCTCAAATAATTCTCAGCATCTCTCCCTCTCTCTTTATTACTTCCTGACACTTTTCCTTAATGTGTCAGGTTCGTTTCTTCTCAGAACCAGTGTTTGCACCAGTGCATGTCGAACCGGAGCTCTTAATAGAACCTTTGTCATTGAGCCAGAGCATCTAAAGGACACGTTCCCTGAGCTGTAACACTATAGCTTCCCCAAAGACATACACAAACATGCGCGGACTTCAGTCAAGTTTTTAGGTATTTTAGTTATTTCTTGTTCTTGTTCTTCTTTTACCAGTATCTGTCATTCTGTCCCTCCCTGTATGTCACCAGACCCTCAAAAAAACTCATACTAATAAACCTTACATCAGTTTTGTCTGCAGGAAGCATAACTCATTTTATCCAAACTTTATCTGAAATTACCAATTAAAAGAGCAATAGCTGTGCAGTTTTTCACTCAAATACAGATAGCGATTTCATGAAACCATCATATCTTTAGACTAACAGAGCCATGTTAAGTGTCAGTTAAGTGCAGACTAGCTGTCAGCCATGCTCATTATATCAGGCTATATAAGGCATTTAATGTTGCACTGACTGAAACTGTGTAATGCTCACAATTTGGGCAAAACTTCTTTTTTTAATGCTCTGCTTACTAGCAAGGCTGTGGTTTTTTACATTTTGTGTGCTTTTTTATTCCAAATGCAGAGCCAGTGAAATCGTTGCCATTAACAACCACTGCTTTATCCAAAAGCACTTTCATCGTTCCTTTTCCCAGAGCTTGAGCAGGGGTACAAATGTTTAGAGCTCTGCAGTTACTGTCAAAATTTTTTACATGATAGTTTATTGGGAAGGTCATCTGTTACCCTGTTCACAATCTCAATATGAACAGTCATACATGTATTACGTGATTTAGAGCTTACTCTGTCTCAGTTTTGCTTTGTTGCAATTTGTTTGACATAGTTAGATCTTCTTTGATGTTCTTAGACCCTGACTGTTAAGGTGTAAGCTGAAAAATAAGAATTTGCGTTACACTTTATAGGTGGATGTATTATTACGTATTTAGTGACAGAGCTCAACAACTGCCTCTAAGCCTTCCCTTGTATGCCTTTTATTTTTTCTCCTCAGTTCTCAATATAGGAAAACATGTGCTATAGATACAACAGTAAAGATTAGATTGAAATAAAAAAATATAGATATTAATAATAATAATAAGCAGATCTAACCAGCAGATCAGACAAACACAAAATAGCTAATAATAATGAAGCACACTGTCATGTATTAATGACTTAACCTGTATATTAATTACTTGTATATTAATTACATATATACATTAATATACAGTGTACCTACTATTTAAGTATTTCATGTTATTTTAGAATTATTAGACAACAATTTATTATGAGTAAAATTAATATAATAATACAAACCCATTTAGATGCAAAATCTCGTATTAATAATTGATGGAGTTTGATTTCTTTTCCTTTCTCTGTTGATAAAGTATTAGTGTTAGCGTGTTGGGGTGGGTCATTAGTTTGTAATAATATTAATGTTTGCTGTTGTTGGGGGAAAACCAGAGGGTATGAGGATGCTTAGTCAGCATAGCTGCAGGTGTGGGTACTGTACTGCGGACTTAGCTTTAGCTTCTGCAGCTGTGCAAACACACACACAGACACACACACATATGCAATTTTGTGTGAATGTAGAAACATATAAAATATAAACATATAAATGGCAAATGTTAAATCGCTCTGTGGAAAAAGTCCAGATTGGGACACAAATATTCTAAAAGTATATAATAAAATATAATATAATAAAAAAAAGTAACTAATAAAAGTATTCTTCAATATTCTTGGTAACTTTGACTTTCTTCTCAGTATGAAATTCTTCATCTTTTTTCTCTTATTTAACTAATTAACTAAAACCTCTTTCCTTCATCCATCCCTTATTACTCTGTGTGCTGTGCTTCATAAAGAGCATGCCGTCTATGCGTGTTTCTCAAAAACCACATCAGATGCCTGTTTTACCCAGATCTGTTGTCATGAGCATGTTGCTCCCATGCGGTATCTGTGATATGAGCTTTTCTTTCCATACCCCCTTTTGGTTGGGGCATAACACAACGCTCTCCCTTTTATCTCCCCTCCCCAACATTTCTAATTGCCCTCGCTTGTTTATTGTATTTTATTTTATTCGGCCCTATTCTGTTCTCCACCCTGTTCTCCATGTCATCTGTCTCTCTTGCTCTTTCTCTGTATGTAATTAGACGGGAGGCTGCTGGGTGTTTTCAGATTTGGCGTCTTTTGCGGAGAGCCACTGTGATATATATAGCCTAGATCTGGACAGCCTCCTGAAACTCACTGAGCTGACTAACACTGAGGTCGCCACGCACTTTCCGCTTTGAGACGCTGGTCAAGGTCACACAAACAGGATGGAATGTGCCTGTATGTGTGTGATGGCTGTACAATTTAGCAAAAATTGTTAGGGGGTTAGAAATGACTGAATAAAAGAGCAGCCAGGCTCAAAGAGTCAGAGAACCACATTACCTCTTGACACACAGATAATGGTGTTTTTATATGGCCAAGAGACAGTAACTTAAGGATGTCTTTTTTTCTAATGTAAATGTGAGTAAACAAAAGGTCATGATTTATTTATTAATATCCTCTTGGAACTCTTACTCTACAGCACAGAGGCGTTCAGTGCTGAAAGAGGGGCGAGAGATGGAGCCACTAAGGTGATGATTGTGGTGACAGATGGAGAGTCACATGATGGCGACGAGCTTCCTGATGTACTGGACGAGTGCGAGAAACGCAACATCACCAGATACGCCATAGCTGTGAGTGCACTTCACATATTTTCCACGCACAATGCAAGCTGGCAAACATGCAGCAATTTGACCTTGGTCTTTCTTTGACTATATATCCAAACCCTTATTTATACACCTGTATGCTTTTGATTGTTCATACTGAAGATCTATCTGTCCACTACACTGACCATAATTGGCATCAGCCTATTTTAAGAGCCTCAGCTGCACCCTGCTTTTCACTTCTCCATTTTTTAGCTCCATTGTAAAAGAAAGGCTCAAGGCATTCTTTCAACAATTGTAACCACTGGATTTCTCAGCAGACGAGAATGAAAAAAAATAGTTCAGAAATAGCACTCTTGACTTCTCCACCCCTGCACAAGCTCAGTGGGTGGGTGAGTGGTTACAGCACCTCCCTAGTCTTTTACCAAAACCACAACACTGAGAAGAAGCAAGTTATAGAAAAGCCTTTGCATCTTTTCATTTATAATGCCTGTTGGCATTTTCCATCCCCATTTGTAATGAAATATATATATTTTTTACTTTGTTTTAAAAAAAGACCAGATAATGAGAGGTCTGCTATCATCAAAGTAGTAATAACGAAGGTGCAACTACTGAGGCTACCTTGCACATTAGAACCCATTATTTTCTAGCCCAAATTATTGTTCTTACTGTCTTATAAATATGTTTATACATTGAGATGTTTTATAAACTAAAAGGGGAAATGCTGTGGAAGGCATTTTGCTGGCGTGCTTTCTATCTATTTGTCCACATTAAAGGAAATCATACAGTGATCCTACATGATCATACAGTGCCTAGCCAAAAACATAATTGCACACTAATATTTCATTCAACAGTCCTTAGCCCTGATTACAGCGATTATGTGGTGGCTAATTCATGAGTAAGAATGATTCCTCATGCTGGAATATCAGGGAAGACAAAAAAATGAAGAGATATGTTAACCTGGTCATTCAGTGCATTCAGGCATTGTATTGCCACATTGCTGAGCCTTTTTATAACACTGACACCATAGGCTTGTACAGTGGGCGCTTATATGCTATATCTCTACATTTTAGTCTCACTAAATAAGTGTTTTTCTTATGGCCGCACAGCAGTTTAGTCCCAAACCTTGTCACATTGTACTGTACCTGTGGAAATGCTTTTACTTTCACTATTAAACAAAGCTGTGCAATTTCACCATTACATGTCACTATCAATAGGACACAACAAATGATTTGATGCAAAATGATGAAAAGGTTGTAAATCAAATGCTATGGGCTTCACACTCATCAAATCTCAATCCAGCTGAACGCCAGTGGGAGATTTTGGACCAACATGTTAGACAGCACTCACTACCACCATCATCAAAGCTCTAATTAAGAGAAGAATTTAGTTAATTCTAGAAACCATTGAAGTTATTTTGGTGGTTTGTGGCGGCTTATGACCTTACTGAGAGCTTTCTCTTTTTTTCATTTGTTCCCCACAAGTACCTACAATTAAGACTCGGTTGATGAAAGGGATGGAAGGAGTCTGTTTTTGTTTGTTTATAACCCATGACTCAGCCTTCACAACTGTTTCACTGAATTTCCTCTCACACAACCTAATAAAACGCCAGCTACTGAATGGAATCTTTAGCACCTGTATGCAAAATGAGACAAATTAGTGTTCCTCAGGAGCACTGCTAAACTACTGTAAATTGTGACAATTTGTTTTCATGCAATGCCAGTAAAAGCATCACTTTTATGTTTAAACAGTTTTCATGTTCTTTCCTCCGACTCCTCCACCCTGTACAACCAAGGGATCAAAACTTGACTGTATAGTAGAAAAAAAATGCTCAAAGGAGTGTCAAGTAGTGGCCTTGCTGAAATAACAACGTTAGTGGTGCAGTAAAGCCAGGCTGTTTTAGACATTAGTGAGGTGGGGAAGAGGAACGTTCATGAATAACACATGATGTTTCAAAGGCTGATATGGTAAAAAAAATTAAAAACGTGTTCAGTATGTGTGTAAGAGATCATTCTTTCAGAAAACATTAGAATATGAGTTTAAGTATGTGAAGGACTTGAAAAGGATTTGATGGCCTTGGCTCTCAATCATGAGTGGGTTCTCAGTTTATTTGGACTTGATCATGACTGGACACTCTTAAGAATTCACCAGTCGATCTTGACTAGTCCTGGTCATGAACTTGTCTTAGATTTGACAATGGTGCTCTTGATTACAGTCCTACCCCCAGACTCTCCCATTTGTTCCTCTCATTCCCTCTTAGGCAGGTTCAATTCAGATCTACCACATTCAAGTGTAACATATCTAAGACATATGTTAGTGTTTGAATACTGAATTTAATATTACTGTTTGAACATTTGTCAAACCAGTTGAAGTTTGCATATTTTATGGAGAAAATGTAACTGTAGGAGTTTATTGCATATGGAAGTAGATGTTTGCAATAGCTTGGTTTGGACAATATCCAATGTGACCTAAAGAACTTATTAGTGGTAAGTTTCCAGTAGATGTCTGTGCTGTGTTATGTTCTCTCTATCTGAGTCACACGGAGGTGTTCTGGCTCCATCTGTCCTCTTCCTGTGACTGCTTTGTGAATTAAACCATCACATCATCTGCTTGACTCTTTTTGTGATGTAGTGCACATATCGAGTTACTGTATGGGAACATTTGTTGTTATTCTCTACTCAAGTCCTTCTTCAGCTATCTGAAGTTAACATTTTCCACTAAAGATAATTGGAGATTTATTAATTGTAATTGTAATATTCTCAATGCTAAACTATTTACCAAATATTCCGTTTCTGACTATGCTATTTTTATGTGTCTCTGACTCTGTCTTTACTTATTTTAGGTTTTGGGTCACTACATTCGCAGGCAGCAGGACCCAGAGACTTTTATTAATGAGATCAAATCTATTGCCAGTGACCCAGATGAGAAATACTTTTTCAATGTAACAGATGAAGCGGCATTGAATGACATTGTAGATGCACTTGGGGATCGAATCTTTAGTTTGGAAGGTGAGCTAAAACCGCTGAACTTAAAAGCTTTACTAATATTAAGCTTTAACGTTATAATGATTTTTTTAACCAATCTGTAAGTGTTAATATTTAGTATTCAAATTTTTTTTATGTTGCTCTGATGTTAAATATTAAAACACTGCTACTATTAAATCCATTAAGTTTTGAATATTGGACAAAGACAGGTTCAAGTAAAAGCAAACACCTTTCTCATAAACCTGTGAACAATGGCGGTGATGACTGTAATACTTATTTTAAGAGACAGGAAAGATTCTGCCCTCATATTAGAGGATGGGTAGATACAGTTAGGAGCTAAAAGGAAAGATGGGCTGAAGGTTTTCATGCCATCTTGCCACTCAAAAGGGGAAGGAAGGAAGGGAGGGAAGATATAGAGATGAGGAAATGGATTTTTGTGAATATAAAGGCTTTTAGCACAACACAATGGTCTGAATAGTCTAATTATAAAAATGACCCTATGATCAAGCTAAGCAGGATTGCCTCATGTATCCAGCTTTTAGTCATTTAGATGAGATAAGATCCAATTATTTGTCATATAACATACACCACAGTTAAATATTTTTTTCACATATCCTTCTTAGGAAGCTTATGGGCAGAAGGCAGGCTCAGCCAGGATACAGCACACCTGGACAGACAGGGTTAAGGGCCTTGCGCAAGGGCTTAACAATGGTTCTGGGGCTTGAACCGCTAACTGTTCAATCAGTAACACAGATATTTAAATTATATAATGAGTTGATAGCATTTTATCATATTTGCATGTGTTGAAATTTTTAACTTTTTTTGTGTCGTCTGCCTGCAAAGCATTGGCGACACATAAGGATCACTATCCACTGTCTCGCGTCGGGGTCATCCAATGTCTGTCCTTGTCACACTTTTCTCCTATCTACAAATCCTTCTAAACTATTCATTATAATTTGATAAAACCTTAACAGAACCTTTATTTGGAAGCATACTGTATATACTGCACTACGTGTTTTATTTTGTAATATTTCTACCTTTCAGTACCTAACAGTACTTTTTTCAGAAAGAATGTGTGCACCAGTTGTTTACCATATATACAGTATATATATAGGGGTATATATGATATAGGTACTGTATATTATACTGCCCAATATACTGTAACAGTCAGTTTTAGTAATGTGGCTACACGGTAATGTTCCTTTTTGTTGTGGCAGACTGAATGTGTTTCGGAATAAAACGATTTGCTATGATTCCACTCTGATTAGCTACCTCACTGACATTATTCTCCTTAGGAATGGACTCTACATTGTATGATTGCTATATTCTACAGCTCATGTGAAACTAATGAATGTAGTGTCATGGACAACTCACTTGTAGAGTCGATGTTCACTATAAAAGTGCACACGCTGTTTAATTGTTTCGCCTGCCTGTCTTCACCTGTCTGGGAATACTATCCGTCATCTAGCGTGAGCTTCCCACTTTATGGTCTATCCGCATCTCCCCATAAACCATCAATTGGAATTTGACCAAACCTTCACAGAACCTTTAATAGAAAGCATAGATGTGCATTAGCTATTTTACTTTTTAAAGTAGCATGTTCAGTGGGCAGGCGAAACATGTCTTTGTTGGAAGACTCAGCTTTCTTTTATGTTTATTTCATTATCCACTCAGCGAATACATATGCAACAATCCTGTTGGATGTTGATGACTTTGTGTGACTTTTTTATTATTATTGGATTGGAATTGAATGTTTTATGTGCTGACAGGGACACTGGGATTTAATCAAAGTACCTTCCTCATGGAGATGTCACAGATTGGGTTCTCAACACACATTTTAAATGTGAGTATTCTTGTTGTCGTTGTTTTTTTTAGGGGTTTAAAAAAAAAATTCTTGTCAATGGTTCCTGCATACGTTTCAGTTTGTTTATCAATCAAAGATATAAACCACAACTATACTAATTAATGTCAATGTCTGGTAATAATTTAATGTTGTCCCAGACATGCAGTCAGATTGATTCAAAGTAGGTTCCAGGAAATCTGCCTTTGTCAGTGGCATACTCCTATATTACATTCACAAATCAGTTAAGTTTAATATCTGTAAATGATGTCATCTGTTGGCTCCTGTATTCTTTTACATTTAGTATAACTATTTGTGGAGATTACAATACAAATAGATAAATAAGATATCAAATATCCAAGGATCAAGTGAACAATGTGCTTGTTTGTTTGTGTCAGTACTGATGTTATACAGTACTGAATAATCCATTGTATTATTGCCTAGGATGGGATCTTGTTTGGCATGGTGGGAGCTTATGATTGGGAAGGAGGGGTGTTGAAGGAGGGTATTGATGGAAGAAACATGCCCCCCCGAGAAGCCTTCGAGGAAGAATTTCCCATCAAGCTAAAGAATCATGCAGCATACCTAGGTAGCTTTTCCTTTATTGAACTAAAAAGTCAAAATGACCAACCTAATGGCAAAGTAGATACTATTAGCTTCAGTTTCTGCTTTCAATTCTTTGTAGGCTACGTTGTGCAAAATAATAAAGCTGTATAAGCAGCTGGCCCAGCTGAAATCACAGATTTTGAAACTGAATGCAGTGCTTTGTAGGAACTTCTTATAGCTTAATAATGGGTGGATGTGCAATGCGCATTCTACAGCAGTGTCGGGGTGGCTTGACATCAGACGCTATACTAGCTAATTGGGATTGGATAGTGACATACCACTCTCAGCATTAAAGCCACTTTAACTGATATCTAAGTGTTAACATTTCATAAAAGAAAAAGCAAAAAAAAAAAAACTTTTTCCAGTTTAGTCTTAAGCAGTTGATAAAGATTGGCTTCATCTAGCGTGCAATATTTGAACACAAATTAGGCTTCACAGAAATTTAACCTGCTTTCTTTTCCGTCTGCCTGCATCTCTTGTTTTCCCTCACTGATTAACTCAAATCAGCTCCTTCTGAATGTATTATTAAGCTATACAATCTCTAACATAGATAAAATGTACTTATGTATTTCAATAAGCCTGTTAGTAGCCTGTTAGCCTGTTAGTTGGTTCTGTGTGTGTGTTCCAGGTTATACTGTGTCCTCAGTGACAGTAGGTGACTGGAGGAGACTCTATGTGGCTGGGGCACCCAGATTCAAACACAAAGGAAAGGTCATTCTGTTTGACCTGAGTCTAGATGGAGATGTCAACATCACACAGGCCATTGAAGGAGAGCAGGTAAAGATTATTAATTCATCAATCCATCGATTCATTTATCTTCAGCCTCACCGGGTCATCCCCACTTCTAAATACTTATTTTCATCTCTGGTATTCTCTGTTTCCAGATTGGCTCCTATTTTGGCAGCGAGGTTTGTGTGGTGGATGTAGATCAGGATGGTATAACCGATATCCTCCTGATTGCTGCTCCCATGTTTCTGGGAGCAGGAAACAAAGAGACAGGCAAAGTCTATGTCTACTGTCTAGATGGGGTAAGAAACATAAATGGAACAGGAAAGCATTCACTATTTTCCTGCCACTCCTAATATTAATTTCTCAGAATATGACAATTTTTTAAGGTAAGTAAATTCCCTCCCTAGAATGATTTTGCTCCGAACGGGACCCTGCATGCTCAACAGAAAGCCCAGGATGCACGGTTTGGTTACGCCATGGCTGTGGCTCCAGACCTCAACCATGATGGCTATTCTGACCTTCTAGTGGGCGCACCACTGGAGGATGATCACCAGGGTGCACTTTACATCTACCATGGCGATGAATTCTATATAAAACCCCATTACAAGCAGGTAAAATAATAAGTGTGTGCCATATACTGTATTGGTGTGCACAGTTAACACATACACTAGATTAGTGATGATGGTGTGAAAAATAAATAAATTCTGTAAAAAAAAAAAGTGCCTTATAACATATGTCCATCACTATTTTTTTATTCTGCTTCTGTCATCTATATCTGACATTCTGACATTCTGACATAGCTATCTTGTTTGATATTTCTTCCTGTCTCTTTGCTTCCTCCTGTAGCGTATCTCTGCCTCCTCGCTCTCTGCAGGCCTGCAGTATTTTGGCCGCAGTCTGAGCGCTTTGTTGGATATGGATGGAGACAAGTTACTGGATCTGGCAGTCGGAGCCCATGGCAGTGCCGTTCTCCTGAGGTGATTTACATCACCAGCACATGGCACAGTTTTTTTCATAGTGTTTCCTGCTGCTTATGTTCACTGTTGTGTTCAGGTCTCGCAGCATAGTTCAGATCAACATGAGCCTGTTCTTTCAGCCTCACTCCATCAACGTCATACAGAAGAACTGCCACAAGGGCGGCCGTGATTCAGCATGCCTTACTGCCACCGCCTGCTTCCTGGCTGTGTCCCGATCCCCAGGCTCAAATGGCACGACTTTTGGTAATGTTTTATATGCCTAAAATACATTTATTTTGTTTTACTGATCTTTATGTATTGTTTATTTTATTATATTTATTTTTTCATATTTATTTTATTAACATACTTTAATAACCATGCATTAACTCTCAGTTGTGAATCAATTCTCTCCTTGGTCATTTTTCAGATCTGCAAGTGGGGGCCATGTTGGATGACAGGAAGTTGTCTGCACGTGCTTTGTTTGATGCTAACTCTCAAAGGCAGATACTGACTGGGGTCCGAGCTGAAATAGGAAACTCTGTGTGCCACACACTCCCCTTCCATGTGTTTGTAAGTCCACACACACGACAGGCAGACAGACAGACGGATTATTGTTGTTTCCTTACTGTTTCTGTATATCTGCTTGTTTGATCAACAGGACACAGCAGATTACATCCGACCCATCAGTTTCTCTCTGAACTTCAAAATCAATGACACAGATAGTGGCCCAGTGCTTGATGAAGGCTGGCCAACCACACTTAAGAAAACTGTGAGTGTCTACAGTCTTTGCTCAAACCAAATAAGAGGACACCATTAGGACTAAAACCTTAACACACAATTCTATATTCACAGCAGCAGTAATGAGGCATGAAAAAGCAGATGCTAGTCATTTATATTTAATGTGGTTTGTATAGTGACAGGAGGCCAGGTGAAGGACCATCGTTTTATGAAAATTTGAAACAAAGCGATGTGATGACTCCCAGAAGTGAGGCATGGAGTTAAAATATTTTCCCCATTAATTTTCTGTAACCACTTTATTCTGGTCACCATCATGGTGGATCTGAACCAGTGAATGATATTTCTAGTGCTGCTTGTGAACAGTATCTATATGGAAGGGTGCTGTTTTTGTTGAGCTAAAAAAGAATTTAACGATGAAATTGCTATGTTGTAAGAGGGGCATTCAAGTCAACCTTGGATTTGTGAATGAAGGCATAAAACCGATCAACATTTACAGAAGACTTTAAGCAAGTACGGTGATGACCTGCAGTAAAACATCTGAATGGTGCAAACACCATATAAACTATAAACACTTTAAAAGAAGGCCTTACGTCTGTGACTGACGATCCTGGCCATGGTGCCTCAAAACCCACCCCACTTGTTTCCATGAGAGTGGAACACTTAATCATGGAAACTGATGGATAACATGACAGATAACTTTTGTTTTTGCATCATACCCACTGTTTGCCCACTGTACTACATTATGGTAACTCAGCTGGGAATTATTGGAGTCCAGACATTTCCACATTTCCACATTACAGGAGTTCCTGTGAGGCCAGCGTTTCAGATGTGTGCAGACACATCAGTATGATCATGGCTCCAGCATATTTAAAAAAATCATACCTTGATACTATCCAAGCACTGGCGAAATGCTGGGATTAGTGCATTAGTGTAGCAGGGGATTATATAGAGAAATAAAAATAGTGTTTATTCTCATAACTGTGTTCTGTTTTTTTACTCAAACAAATGTCCTGTTTTGACTTGAACGCACCTCATATAATCCAGGGTGCCATTGTGAATGGGGGTAACATAATACTGTACTGCAAACAGTAGAGAAGATCATAGAAATTGTACTCATGTCTGGTAATGTGTATTTGATAGATTTCGTTTTATAAAGACTGTGGCGAAGATGATGTGTGTGTGACAAATCTGGTTTTGCAAGCCCACATGGACATCAAAGGAACAAGGTACTACTAAGAGGATCTTAATGTAGCCTGAGCAAGGCTTAATGAGCAAATATAATTGTTTAGCTCTGAAAAATAGAAAAACTCGTTTTGTAATTTTGTGTCAGTGTTGTATTAAGGATAATATGTGTGCTGGCAGGCAGCAGCCTTACGTGATTCGAAGTCCTCGAAGACGCCTGGCTGTTGAGGTTCAGCTCCAGAACCAGTTAGAGAATGCTTATAACACTAGTCTCATCCTTTATTACTCCAAAAACCTACATTTCAGCAGCTTGAGTATACGGGTAATCACACTCCTGTTTCCAAGAACATCTTTGTTGCTTATCCACTGTAATAGCTGACCGCAGTTGACAAAATGAAGCTACAATCAAAATGCTTTCTTTCTTTTAGGAGGATGGGCAATTTAAGATCGAGTGTACTGGACTGAGTGCCAACATTCACTCTTGCAATGTCAGCTATCCAGTGTTTCGCTCAGGGTCCAAGGTGCAGTCTCCATTCCCGCTGCTCAATTACTCCTTATTACAGCTGTTAAATGCCTTCTTATCCCCTCCCAGCCCCAGCCTCTTATCTCTGTCTGTTATTTTTTCTGTTAGGTGAACTTTATGTTGGAGTTTGAATTTAGTTGCACATCTCTTATCAATAAAGTTCAAATGAAGCTGGTTGCAGCAAGGTAGCAGCTCACACACACACACACACACACACACACACACACGCACACACACATACACACACACACACACACGCATATGAGCACACTTGTACAGTAATGTGCAAATGTCTTAGTTAAGAAATGTTA
>JAOVVA010000048.1:26347631-26359020 GCA_028565275.1 Leiocassis micropogon
CACATACACACACACACACACACGCATATGAGCACACTTGTACAGTAATGTGCAAATGTCTTAGTTAAGAAATGTTATAAAGCAAATATCCATTGAATCAAAACGATAAAAATAGAAAAAGTAATAAACTAAGTCAATAGATATTCTATTAACTATAAACAAATTTGGCTGGTACATTTTACGAAGCATTTGAGTCAATCTGCTACAGGTTGCACTTGCTTTTATTTATTGCATGCAAACACCAGCAGCTTTAACTTTTTAAATGGAAAAAAACAGCAGCCTTCATTAGATTTTCTGGTCTGGTTCATAATATGTTGCATTCTTTACTGAAATACAATTTTTTTTGTTATCGTTGTTGTTGGAAAAGAAATTGTGTTTGTCACAGTTTCTCTTTACTCTTTCTCATTTTTAGCACCTGATAAGTATGAAATGAATCTATGTATTCAATCAGGAAGAAGTTTGGCAAAAGAATGTTCAGCATTTGAGGATTGTCCCAGGATATATAGACAACTAGCTGAAGTTCCCGTCGTTGATGGGAAAAGAGTTTAAAAGAGTGCAATATAGTTAAAAGGTTAAGGTGATTAGTGTTAATTAGTGATATTGTTGTTTCAGGTTGAAGGCCACATACAGTATATGTCTGCCTGTCTTTTAGTTTGGTAGAACTCTCTGATAAATTTCATTCTACTCAACATTTTGATGTTGAGTTAACATCATTGAATTAATGGTGCAGGTTTAACTACAGGCAAACACATACAGTAAGGACTGGCGAAGTTTCATTAATTCTGTTCAGCCAGTTGTGTCTGATGCTGTAACAAAATCTGAGTGGGCAGACATGTAGACAGACAGAAAGAGACTGGTTTCTGGTCCTCCAATATATTAAACGTAAAGATATAATTGAAAGAGCGAGTTCTGACCAATGTACGGACAAAACCATTATTTTATATACTGTATATACGTGTAGGTGGGAGCACATGTCATGTCCTCATATGACAAGAGGTCAATAATACAGAAATAAAAAGATCTTTTGCAAAGCCTCTATTAAAATATGGTGTCTAGGACTTTTGCACAATACTGTATACTGTACTGTATATACACTTGTACAGTTGAGGCTACATAAAAACATCTATACTATAGTTTGCAAAAACATAAAATCTCAGAAGTACAACATAAACAAGATTGTATAAGCTAACCAGCACAGACGGTTAAATATGTATTAATGATACTGGGGGTAAATAAAGTAATTAATGTGTTTGTTTGCAGTGACAGTGTTGAGCGAGAATACACTCTGTCAGACAACACCGTTCATTTACAGAGTATAGTACAGTATGAGCCTGATCTCTTCATCACCAGGTCAGTGACTTATTCCCTCAACCAGACTCAAACTGGTTGACTTTTTTATGGATTTCATTGTATATACATTACTTATGATAGCACTTGTGTTGCATTAGCTGTTCATATAAGAGTGTGATGCCAGATTTCCTCACTGCTCAGAACAATATTTTTGGAACATGTGAATTGTGCTTTTGTAATTGTATGAACCATTAATAAGACTTTTTGTTTTTGGTCCTGTGCAGTGATTCCAACCTAAACCGCTATGAGGTCCATCCCACCAGGACAGTATCAGAAGGAACAGGACCTGAATTCTTCACAAATTTCAGGGTGTGTGTTATATGTAATGCTACGTTATCACTATAACAATTAATAACTCTGTTTAATATATGTATATAATGAAATCTGTCTTTGTTTTCTATGTTTGATGATGTAATTTTTTACAAACTGATGAATATCAGGTATGTGTGTGCTCTTATGAATATTTATGCATTTGTGTGTTTAGGTACAGAATCTAGGTTGTTATGCGGTCAACAATCTGGAGCTGAGGGTCAATTTACCCTCTGTAGCTGCCACAGACAAAGCTTTCGCTTCTGTAGTGGATGCTTACTCTCGCAATGTGAGTGTGAACCTTGTGTGACTAGTGGCAAGATTTTTTTTGTCTAAAACACCAAGAAGAGAATGTTGCATAAATACAGTTTTTGTGTTTGTGTGTAGACCTCTGGTGTGAACTGCAGTATTAGAAGTGAATTAGCCCAGCTGAAAGCTACTCAGAGAGACGTGCGTCCATTGCATCCTGAAGACATGAAGAAAAATGAATTTTTAGTAAGAAAAACATTCCTAAAAGCATTTCACCTGATACGCTCAAAATCACAAATGTGTTGTTTTGACATGGATGTTAAAAATGTGTCTGCAGAACTGCAGCTCCTCTTGGTGTGTGGAGGTCGTGTGTCAAATCCAGCAACTACTGAAGGGGCAGACAGCCGTTATTCGCGTCACTAGAAGGGTGCATGACAACTTCTTCAGACAGGTAAGGAACCCAACGGCACGCTCACATACACAAGCCTTCCTATAATATATAAAGGCTTCCAGTGAAGAGATTTGTCATGTTGTTTATACTGAAGAATATCCAGTTAATTCTGCTTTTTATACTCATCTCACTGGTGTGCAAAAAAACAACCAAAATATGTTACCTACCTAACTCCCTACTGTAAAGGTCATGGTTTTCCACCAGTGGGAAAAGAAGACTTTGTAGTTTTTGGTTTCTCTCTCTTTTGCTTTGTTTTATTAACTACAAAAGAAATTAAAAAGAGACAATGGTGAGGGAACCATTTATAGCTGCTATAACGTAAACAATAAAAGGGATTTGTTTTGCAGATGTTCCACAATTTTCCCAGCTGGAATCTTTGGTTGGCACACCATTGTGATGATGTTAATTTGGCCAAGTTATGGATGCTGGGAGAACATTGGTATTAGGTTGTTTTTGAAATCTAGAAAGGCTTGACAAAGGAGCAACGTGGACTATGTGATGATAGGATAATGTTAAATGCATGCCCACAATGTTGCAAACGCGATTTTAAAACAATATCAATACAAAAACAACAGCCTGATCAGGACTTGAACTGTGGTTGCTGTGTAGAGAGCCTTGCATGCTTACTACTGGACCACTAGGGAACATGCTATTTATGCAACTGAATGCGTCACAAAAAATACTGAACAAGAAAGACTTAAGATTAAGATTTAATTATTTATCAAATGTGTCTTCTTTTTTTCACATACTGTATACCAGTTAGGGGGCTGGGATCAGACCACCAGGATACCGACCAAATCAGTAACCCAGAACCGTTTGAGCCACTGCTCCTGGTTTACTGAAGAATTCAATTGTAAAGCAGCTAAAAGTGTAAAAAAAAAAAAAAAAAATGCTTAACATCTGAGATCTGTTCTGTGAAAGTGGACAGACATTTAGGAGCTAAGATGCACTTCTGGTAATATTCACAAAAGAAAATTAAATAGAGCGGGAGCTCTACAACACTAAGTGATGCAAGACATGAGATATGCACACTGTGTTCGGGAAGCTGTTGTGTCTGCTCTGATCTCCGATCGGAATTTTAAACCCTGTTAGTAATGTAAGGGGCCATGGATGTGGTTGGACGTTGTGGGACTGGATGTTAATTATCAGTGCTCCAAAAAGGTAGAAAAAAAATAGTTTTAAGGTTGTATTTGCAACATTTGTTTAGGTCATTCACTTAATGTATCTCAACTTCACAAGTAATTCTAACTTTCAAAAATGTCCTTGTTACAGCTATATTACAACGTTTATTCAACATTAGCGTTCCTGTTGGGTGACATGTACTGTAGCTATGGTAATTGAAACGTGCCATTTCTTGTCATCCTTTAATTAACAATAAAATGTAATTGCTGGTCTAATGCCAAAATCTTAAAGCAATGAAACAAGTGGTAATGTATAACACCATTCAGACGTTTAATACGTTTAACTTATAATAGCTGTCTGATTATTTCTTGTAACAAAAAAAAATAATGTTACGAACCCCATGTAAATTAATGATTTTATTTGTACTTTCTTTGTCTGTCTCTGTATTAGGCCAAGTTTAAAGCTGTGATGATAGTTGGCTCCTACCACCTGTCTGCTCAGGAATCTAATCTGATCACACTGGGTAATGCTGGTCTTTGGAGGGAGGTGAGAAAACTGCAGGAACTCAATCACAACCAATATTACTAATATACACTGATCAATGAGAACCGTGTGGTTTACAGCATTATTGTGTCATACGTGTAGACCGTGTTGGAGGTACTCAAGGGTCGATCGATTCCTATTTCTTTGTGGATCCTCATCGGCAGCATCATCGGAGGCCTGCTGCTGCTTGCACTTATCATTTTCATCCTTTGGAAGGTACGGGCATTAGACTGAGTATTTTTTTTTTTTTTCGAGTTACTGATTTTCTCTGATTTTACTGATTATTGCCTAATATTCAATACTGGTCAGACTTTAAGTCATCCCTAACACTTACTTCTATAAAAGTTTTTTTTTTATCCCAAGCACAGTTTACATACCACTCAGACATTGTTGATTCACTCGCACACATAAAAATAAACTTTATACATGAAGAACTTCCTTGGTTTACACCACAGAATCCACACAAAATCAGAGGCAAATGTTTTAGTGACCTGGCAACTTTAAACAATGGCTTTTCTTTTTCTGCAGCTCTTGGTTTGCCATCCAAATTACATATCTATCTCCCAACCCCAAAGATTTTTTACAGTGGAAGTGTAGGCTAAAAATATAAAACAAATAAATAAAACAAATACAGTATTGCAGATTGATGTCGTTTAGTAACATGAAAATGTATTAAAGGGCACCTATTATGAAAAAGTTACTTTTTGGTCACATGGGTCTCAATAAAATATGAGAAAAATCCTATATACAGTACTGTGCAAAAGTCTTAGGCACCATATTATATGCGTTATATTGTTATATATGTTTATCATGTCTGCATAATTATGTACAAAATCATTCAGTATTTCCATATATAACTTAAAAATTAATAAATTATATATATATATATTGATTCGCTGTGGCGACCCCTGAAAGGGAACAGCTGAAAGACAAAGAAGATATATATATATAAGTGTGTGGGGTGGGGTGAGGTGATGTAAAGTAGGGGGTTACATTATACCTTTGTCCTGCTTTATTCTTAGACACTGTTTTCAGGAAAGTCACATTTCCAGTCTTCTGCTTGGTTTAAAATGCACTTCCTCAGAGGGGCAGTAGCTCATTTCCTTTTAAAGCTAAAGACACTGAAAAGATGTGCTTTTGGCATCTGAGCTTCATCTGAGCTGTGATTTGGCTGGAACAATAACACAGTTTGGAGACCCGGTCACTTATTAACTTGTAAAGGAGTACTTTGCCTTTAAATGCAGATGTTATTTCACAGTGGTGAACTGAGGTATAAGACATCTTGAGATTACTTGCTTCTTCTCCTATATTTCTTCTAGCTGGGCTTTTTCACAAGAAAACAGATAAAAGAGGATGAGGATGACAAGGACTGAGTTCGACCGCCCTCGAAGCACTGAGCTGATATGTCTCCCATGGTGATCTACAAGTGCACATCCATTTTTCTTTTGTTTGTTTTATGTAAAATTGACTCCTTCCCTTCCTCTGGGAGAGGAACACATAGCTATTGTACCTGATCCATGTCCCCGAGAGAAGTAAGTGCTAGCAACAGTCTTGGGTTAGAAAGCAGAAATGCCTTTTGAGCGTAAGCACTATATGAATAAAGCAGCAGTGAACTGAAGCTTGGTCAGGACAGAATTTCAGCTCTGTTGAGAAGTGAAATGAAATATCTCTTGCAGGCTTCGCAGGGCGCTGTAATGAATGACCTTAATATAGCTACGGCGAGGCACTGCTAATGTCAGGTTGTATTTGGATTGCAGACTTGAAGAGGGTGGAGGAGAGGACTGAGTGCAAAGAAATGCACTATTCAGGCATAAGGTCAAGAGGTGTAGTTTAAATCAAATTTAGTTTATTTATCTTTATACAAATACCAGTTTTATTCTGTCTCCTTTTGTTTCTCAGGTTTGTATTTCTCATGTTTTGGAAAAAAAAAAAATTATGGTGAATAAAATTTTGTAAATCATTCAAGCTGGTGTTGTTTGTGAATTGAGACAGCAAATAGATATCCAGACAGGGATTTATGAACACAAGTTCTTTTATTAATACACAATCCAACAACATGACAGAAGTTGCTATTTTTCCTTCTTTATACCTTAAATAATCAACTAAACAAGTAGCAAAAATACAAAGCAACCCACCAAATGTTACATATTTGTGAGTCTCCTACTCCACAGACACAAACCCAACAATTTCAGGAACTACATCCAATTAAACACCCACTATCATGTCAGCGTGAGGATGCAGCTGAATTTACATAAGACTCTAGAAGGAATATGGTCTCATCCACCTGGTTTTCACTCGAATCCAACCTGTCAGTAAAAAGACAAAGTTTTTTTGTTTTTAACATGATTATGTAAAGCTAAGTAAGTTCACTATTCAATACTGCAAGTCTTTAAGTGTCTTAAACTCAGGATTCACTTTATTAAGAACACCAGATTCATGCAGTTCTATAATCAGGTAATCATGAAGCAGCAGCTCAATACATCAGATCACATAGATACAGGTCAAAAGCTTCTGATAATTCTCATATAAAATATCAGAATAAGGAAAAGTGTGATGTCTGTGACTCTGATCATGACATGCATGTTAGTACCAGTATTTTTTAAGCTGCTGCAGTATTTAAGCTGCTGATCTCCTGGGAATGAAGTATGAAGGTGTACGGGTGTTCCTAATAAAGGGGACGATGAGGGTTAATGCACATCATTTAGAATAAAAAAAATTTTATCTAATTTTCTCCCTGATTTAGTCCTGTCTGATTTCCATCCATATGCTTAGGGCACTCCCGCATCAGTGACAGATACCACCCATGGAGGGCGTAGGCTAACATGCTTCCACCGACGTACGTGAAGCCACTGCCCCCATCTTTTCAGACTGTTGCTCACACAGCATTAGGGAGCGGCATAACACACTAGGAGGAAAGCGCTATCTGATCCCTTCCAGTTGTGTAAGCTCACAGACACCTTATAATTGGCTTGTGTAGCTATGATTGACGTGGGAGTGAGAGTGTGCCGAGCAGGACCAATCCGCCATCCGTAGGCTTCCTGCTACGGATGGCTGTAGCATCACCTGGGAATCAAACTTGTGATCTCTGGATGATAGTGGTGAGCTCTTTACTGCTGCTCGGAAACTATGTTTTCTGGATGGATGTGTATTATATGTTGTATGTACATACAACACATTTGGCCGATGTTTGTTTAACTCACTGGATAAGAGATGTGGAATAATGATTGCTAAAATGTGATTTAATGAATGATAAAATGTGTACTGCATGTCAAAAACAGACTGAATATAAAGTAGTGCTACAGTACTTGTTGATATGATGGCGGAGAGCCTCTAGCTGCTGTCTCTCAGGTGCAGTGATCATCTCTTCCACCTCGGCCAGCTGAGCCGCCTCTGCCCCGGTGGCCTGCAGGGAAGCCAGGATCGCTTCTATACGCTGTGACTTCTCCAAGTGGCGTCTGTCAATCAAGCAGACAGTTGCACATCAAGTCACAGAGGGTCACAGCATTGCACAGTTGATTTCCAACTGTATTGAGCAATTAAAGGCGGGGAGAATCTCACTTGTTTTCTTTGGTCTCAAATAGTCTCCTCTCTATCAGGTTCCCCACCGTCTGAGGGCACACACATGAACACAATCTCATATTAATTCTTTCCACACAAAAGCTCAAATAGCTTGTTTCATTTCATTTTTTCACTCAAATTCAGGAATTAATTTATACTTGGGCACTATACCTTTAATTCTCTATATAATTCCCTGCTACATTGATGCACTTTTTCCGGATTTGCATGAACTTGGATACCAAGAACTTTAATGGCCCCAAACATGTGGCGAGGTCAGGACTGTACAGGGAGATGTGACGATAACTACCAGCCGAAATCCTGTATTTTACATTTAGGCATTTGGCAGACCCTTATCCAGAGCGACTTACATTTTTATCTCATTATACATCTGAGCAGTTAAGGGGTTAAGGGCCTTACCTAAGGGTCCAACAGGGTGGGATTTGAACCTGCCACTGTAGTCCAATGCTTTAACCACTAAGCTACCCCTGACCTGTAATGTGCAAGCGGTGTTCGTGAATGGTTGTGTGCACAGGTCCAACAGATGGAAGCGTCAAGTGGGCGTCAAGGTGGCTCTGAGCTGAGATTTACAGATGTATGGACTCCTTTAAAACATTTCTACAATTACATTTTTTTTTTTAGGGTTAAGAGTCTCATCATAATACTGTGCCTAAAGTCTTTTCTAAATATCTATAAGTTTTACACTTTCATGAGAATCTCAGTTTGACTTGAATGGCTATCGTATATCAGACAAGCATAATTCTGTCTTGTGTTTGTGTGGTTCACACCTTGTAGCAGTTCTGCAGAAGGAGCCTGGCGGTGGGCAGCTGGTTAACAGTGTAGAGGTAAAACGTACGGGAAGGAGCATGGTCTGGTGTCTTTGGGATTTCCTAGTAAAAACAAAATAAAAGATCAGTTGGACTTTATTTGATCTTGTTTACTTTTCTAAACTCCTCAAATTCATTATGTTGCTGAGCATTTGCACCGTTTGACCTGTGTGTCATGGAAGGTGTATAACAAAAAGTCATGGACCTTTTATAAACTGTAACTTCAATCTTACTGAAAGATTATGGTTAGTATGGGGTGTGGTCAAGCAGTAAATAGAAGGTGGAGTCTTGAAGAACTTCATGAATTAACAAAATTTCTGCATGCGATTAATAAGGCCCTTTTTATACGCCTCACCTTGAGAGGCTCTCTGAGCACAAAGAGCCATTGTTGCAGAATAGAATAATTATGTGTATGTAATAAGTCTTTTTCAGCATCATGTAACGGTTTGTTACCTGGAGTTGGACCAGGTTCTCAGACAGCAGTGTGTACAGCATGTCTTTAGCCTCCTTTGCTGGAATCATGGCGAAATCCTCCACCTGCTTCTGCTCTAAGTGCTTCTTCCGTAACAACAGGCGGAAAATCCGAGCTGACCGTGAACCGAATCTGAGTCCAGCATAAAGGGAACAAGATGCAATTTACACACCAAAAACAGTAATGTGTGAACTTTAACTAAACCAGAAGAGAATCAAGCTCACCTCTCCTGGACTACAGACTCCAGGGTAGCTCTGGCCAGGTTAGCCAACGCTCGATGTAGATCTGAACACAAGCTCAGGCTCAACACTTATTTAGTCCTTTAATATCCTATCCTTTAAATCGACTTGGAGCTGATTTTATTAACACAACATCAATGATTAGCCATGACACACTCTTGCATATTCAGTTTAAGCACAGAGGATACTGACGACATACATTCCTCCTCCGCTGTCACCTGCCTTACCCACGAACTCCATCTGAGAGAAACATCAGCGAGACATAGAAACAGAGCGTGACATACGGATATGAAATTTTGCTGAGGTTACTGTATGTATCCAAGCATGCACGTGAATTCTTTTTTTTTTACCGGATCATCCACCAGTAGAGTCAGGTACTGGTCCAGGATGGGTCTGCCGATGTTGTAACTGGTAGGGAGCGCTCGGAAAATCTTATAAAAAAAAAAAAAAAATTAAACGCAGTCTTAAAATAACGTTTGCAAGACATTAAAAGGAAAAGCAATATGATCACAGTACAGTTTTACCTCGTTAGCTGAAATGGCTTGCGTGTAGGCAGCATTAGCTGGTGTTGTCACTTCACTCATTCTCAGCATTGTCCTAACAATCTCACTGCTGGTCTAATGTGCAAGAGAGTGAGGAACAAGATTTACTGATGCTAGCACTGAGGCAGGCGTTTAATAAGCTACAAGAGGATGTGGATTATAGTGATTTTATCATTGCTAAGCACAATGAGAAGCAGAGGGCCTAAAACCTCCTTACCCAACATATAGTCCCTGTACTGCACGGCTATTTATGACTTTTCTAAAACAGCGACAACAACAATATGATAAAATCCAGTGGACAATGAATAATTGAATTTATTATAAATAGTACTGCTCTTTTTCTTTTCATCTTCCCTGACACAACATTAATCAAATAATAGTGAGTACCGGTTGCTAAGCAACGTATCAGGCTTTGGAGAGGGCAACTTTAGGTTTAAGCAACACCTGAAACAAAGTTGAAACATTAATCTAGAATTCAATTAATGTGACGCGATGCGCATAAATCAAGGACTCAAACGTGACTCAGCTGATCAGATTTTATAACAGAAAATATTTATTCTATAAAATAGTCTTCTTGATTGGACTCTACCTGGTCCAGCTTGGAGGCTACAGCACCGATGATGGCCTGATGTCTGAAATGTAAGTGAAATCTCTCGAAATTCACCTGCCAGTAAATTCCCTCATCGCCCGACACCTGACCAAAGAGGTAAAAAATTAATTCAATAAAATAAAAAAGCAGAGAGTAAGTCATTGGGTAGAATTCATTAAGTATACTGATACTATAATGAATACATTTACACACACATTCTGGTTCTCACCTCTGTGTTTTCCAGTTTGGCTCTTTTTGCTCGTCTATCATTTGCTTCTGCATCTCCACTTGATCGCCTGCGTTTCCCCCGACCTGAGAGACACAACAGAGACACATCCATCATACGTCATTACACCTACATGGACACTACAGGATCTCGGTGATGGCTTAGTGAACCATACTAGTTACTGTAAGCTTGCGATATTTAAAATCCCAGAAGCAATACTGCTCTGCCCTTCAAACTGATTCAATTTGTATTTAACTAAATCTGTATTAGTTCTTTAATAATTTGGTTTCTAACGGTGTCAATCGTGTGGTAAAAGATCACTGATCTCATCACTGGACGCATTGAAATTTGGAAGAACGTAACCTCACAGACTCAGAGGCAGACATTATTTCAATATTGTAAAAACAGCAAATGTTGTTCTGCATATTAGAAAACAATACATACCTTAGTAAACTTTAGACTCTAGATCATTTGAAAATTATCTAAATGACTTTTTTTTTTTAATAAATGTTTTTTTTTTCTTTTTGGCATTGTTTTTGTTAAATGGTTAATCTTTTTTTACACTTTTAATACACTGAATTAAAAGAGGGGGCACATGACTATAAACACTAGGGATGGGAAACACCCGATACGATATTAACACAATACCTAGGTGCAGATTTGATTTGTATTCCTATGATGATTTTATAAATCTTCTGATTTGATATTATAATTATTATTTTAGATTTTGTTACAATTCTGAACAGACTATAATAATTGCATATTACAGTATATACTGTACCAATTTTGTTATATATGTTTATCATGTCTGCATAATTATGTACAAAATCATTCAGTTTTTCCATATATAACTTAAAAATGAATAAATAAATAACATTACAGGAGAATATATGCATGGCTGTAAAGAAAGAAATA
>JAOVVA010000048.1:26359120-26378944 GCA_028565275.1 Leiocassis micropogon
GATTTGCATAAAAATAGAAAGGAGCGAGTGTGACAAAGTTACCAGAAGAACTCATTCTCCAGCAAGCTCAGTAAAACATAACAGCTGAAAACTGGTATGGAGCCTAAGACTTTGGGACAGTACTGTATAAATAAAAAAAAAACTTAAAAAAAAAAAGTATTTATTATTTATCCATGCTGTGGATTTTACTCTGCATCCTGGTAAATAGTTTAGAACAACCCATAAAGTAGTAGGCATACTGTACATCAGGTAGGCAGAGGGCTCGATTAATCAATACTAGCTCTATCGTTTCTCAGACGAATGACAAACTCCATAGTTGTGAATCATGTGTAGACTCTTGATTTGATTCTAGTTTTGGTCATTGAGCTTTTCAATTCAATTCAATCACACTAATGTTTATCATCTAATTTGTCTCAGGCAGCTTTAATATTTGTTTATAGGTTCTGCAACATCACAAACTACTAAAAGTATCTAGTAAATATTGTAATGCTGTGTAACTTGTGCTGTTCATTGTTTAAATGTCACAACTAATACAAAGTGATAATCTTTTCATGCTCTACACTGCAGTCCAGTAGGTGGCAGTATTACGCCAATCAATCATATATAGTACTGAAGAATGGACACAATACTGTTGCAAAATGCCAAATATAGAAGTGGTTTGTGTTTTATGGAAAAGCTGTGGTGTTTTTCTTACAAATTTCATCAATTTTAGAGCATTACATGTTTACAATTTGACATGAATAATAAAAAAATCTTGAATAAATCACATTGTTCTACTGGCTTCCCAACAAATTAAAGAGTTCAATTCAGTAAATTTTTACCTGCATCATTCCTGGTCCCTTTTCTCTCCATTTTTTTCTCTTGTTATTCAATTATAGTGGATCATTCCACTACCTTCTGCCTTGTTTACGCTCTCATGTGCTCACTTTTACTCTCCCTGACTGGCTGCAGAACATTATGTATGATGTGCACAAACAACCAACCTGACAACTCGGACTATAATTTAGTATTACTGGACTGTCAGAGCAACTCACCTCAGCACAAGAACATCTTATCATAGGGTATTTTCCTGTTCTTAGACTTAAGACTTAAGGATCTGCAGAACACCTGTAGTCAATATTTAACTGCAGTTTACTGTGTGTTAGGATTTTCAAAGACAAAAAAAAAAAAAAAAGCGTACGGACAAGTGGGAGATTCTCACCAGAGAGATGGATCTGGGGAAGTTTATAACAGTCTGGGTAGCTCTCTGGCTGAGCAGACTGAGGTGTTGGATTAGCAGTAGAATCTGAAGTTTCTGAAGATGATGTTCCCGAACTATCCACTGGAGGGCAGCGCTGAAGGAAATGAGTCTCCACCAACCGAGAGAATGCATTCATCACCTCGCTGTAGTCCATACTCTGGCCATCTGTGTGCACAAAATCATTAAAAATACTTTACTTTAAATTATACTTTCAGTATACGATCACAAATGGTAACTCTGACACAGTACAGTTTTTACAGCTTTTTAGGTGACGTAGTTTCTTTTTGCTAGGCCAGATTCCATGAGCGGAGTTTGAAACAAAATTCCATTCTTGTCCTGTACACAAGTGTTTCTCCTACAAAGACATTTCTCATCACTGTAAACGTCTCGGTAACTTTTTAAGTTATTATGTAGGTACTTTTGTCTGAAGAAAGTTATTACAGTCGAGCCCAGGTATGGTGTTTGGAACAGGAATTATGGGGGGCGGGGGATAAACAACTGAGACACCTTGTCAAATTGCACCAATAACATTTCTAATGTGTTTGCAGTAGTCTTCACCTATCTACACTCCTCGCATGAAAATGACGCATTCCAACTGACAAGTTTTAGTTTAGTCACCTAGAAAAGTAAGTTAAGAGCAGCATCCTAATATATCCTAACGTAGAGGATAAAGCCTCTACTTATTTCATATTTGCATATAACACAATTATTGTATCACCATGTGTGACACAAACATCTGGATTCACGAGAAAGGAAACCTGTTAAAACTTGCTTGTGCTGTTTTACTTCATAGATACATCCGGATGAGAGATTTATCATAACATACAGTAGGCATGTGTTTACAGATGCCACCTGGAGGAACTGAACACCATCAACACAGGGTTAAGTGGTCATTTTTCAGTTCTTTCTGCAGCTTTGGTTATAAACTGTTTGACTTAAAAAAAAATAAAAAATAAAAAAAAAGTCACCACCTGGATTTTACTAAGCAAATCGATAAGAGCCTTCAATTGTATAATTACTGGAGACATTAATATGGTTCAGTTCGCAGCCCTTTTAACCATTTAAACCTAATTGATGCAGTGAGTTGCTTCTCATTTCTTAAACAACCGTGTTATAAGACATACCCTGTGGATGTGGCAAAGATCTTACTCTTTCAAATTATTTGGCTGCATCAAGCAAAGAAAACAACAAAGGAGACTGATTGCTGAAACTACTAAAATAAGGTTAAGAACTGTAAAAACTTGAAGGATAGTGGTGAACTATCATCTCCGACGACGAAATGTGGTCGGAAAAATTTTGGAATGACTGTGATCGGAGATGTTTTAGTGAAATCAAATCAAAAACAAAACAACAGCAGAACTCTGTATGTTTATACATATAATATAATATAATACAATATAATACAATAGTAAAAGTAAGAGCATTTCAACAGTCATTATGTGAAGAGAACTCTAGGGATTGGGACTAAACAGCTGTGTAACCTTAAGAAAACCACTTATCATTGAGGCTAATCAGGGAAAGAAAAATGTTTCAGTGTGCTAGGGAACATAAAGTATAAACTGTGGAGCATTGGAAAAAGTCATGTGGTCTGATGAGTCCAGATTTAGTGGCATCAGTACAAGCCTGTCGGAGCAGTGTCATGATCTGGGGTAGCTCCTATGGGTCAAGTCTAGGTTCAGCAATGTTATGTAGCCAAAAATGAGATCAGATGATGACCTGAATATACTGAATGAACCAGGTTTTTCCATCAATGGATTTTTCTTCTTCTGAGATGGCATGAGCATATTCCCAAATAACAATACAAGGATTCATCCTTCAGGAGAAGGCTTTAGGCATAATCAATACAAGACTTTACCATAATCAATACAAGATCTTGGAGAGAAATTTGTGCAAAATAAATGTTGTGACATTGCATAAGCTTTTTGAAACTATGCCACGGTCATAATCAAAGCAAAAGGCGGTTCAACAATTTTTTGGCTGGGCTGTGTATCCCTCAGTGTACACAGTGCAAGTTATACGCGGTAGGGTTCTAGGTAAGTCTGCTCTTAGTTTCCTGCTAGTTGGATGTCTCTGATACTACTGGAATTTTTACAATTTCCTTCATCCTTCAAGCAAAAACTTTCAACAACCCTTATTAGCTTACTAGCTATAAGCAACGTTAAATCCTACCCCTTTTTCTGTTATCAGGATATAATAACAAATTGCTATGGTTTTTTTTACATTTCCCATAGCCACAAGTTAAGTTTCTATTTATTTCATTGTGAAACAGTTCTGAACCCATGGAAAAGATTGTGTCCTAAAATGTATTGCACACACAATTCGTGTGAATTAAGCCACTGTGGTGCCAAAACCACGGCATAAGAAGGGCTGATGATACAAATCACTCACCCTCCATGTTCTGTGTCAGTCGATCTGCTACAGTCCTGACCACACTGCTCATGGTCATCTGACCTCGCTGCAGTATCTCCTCTATAACCAGCTCTCCCGTGTCTCCGTACAGACTCTTAGCCGTGTAGATGTAGCGCGGGTACCGGAGCATGTAGAGAACGCGCTCGTTGTTTAACTGGTACTCCACAGGACCAGCAGGACCCCGGCGGCCTGGACCAAACTTAGCCATACCATGCTGCACCAGAGCACACAGACACTTTTTCACCTAGTAAAGAACAAGCACAGAGAGAACAGGATAGACAGATTTGTTTCTGACCATCCATGCTTTGCATGCTTGATCAGTAAAATGTGCAAGACTATTTCATAAGAAGCCCATGTAAAAAAAAAATTTAAAAAAAGAGAGCTAGATATGGAAAAAATTGAGCAAATCCACATTTGCAAACCAAAGAAGCATATCCTTAGGTTACCAGGTCGAGAGAAGTGCTGGTTTCATGAGCCAGAGCACGCAGATTGAGAGTGCCACTGCGCAGGAGGTGAACGCCGACTTTCTCCACCACTTCACCAAAGTGCTCTCTCAAGAGGAGACCGCACAGACGCATCTCCTGAGCGGTCATCTGGAAGTCGCAAAGGGATATGAATGGAACCTCTGTAACACTGTGTAACTGCGTGCAAATGTGTGTTACTGTGCAATACTGTGTTACTGCATGGAGCGGTGTGTGACCCTGTAATGCTATGTTACTGTGTGTAACACTTACTGTGTCCAATTGTGTGTTACTGCATAACACATGTTGTGTTACTGTGTACAATTTTCTGCAACCGTTTAACCTGGTTACTGTGTCCAGTTGTGTGTAATCGTGTAATATTGTGCTATTATGTGTAACTCTGAAACTGTTTGCAACTCCTAGTAACACGGTACAACCGCGTACAGTGGTATAAACACTGTGAAACCGCGCGCAACACTGTAACCCTGTAACTTAGCAACGGTGTAACAAAGTGTAACTGGGTGAAACTTTGTGAAGCTGTCGCTGTCATCACAATTAATCAATAAGATACTTGATGGACTATTTTAACGCCGTGTAACGTGGAAGAAAGCCGTGATCACTCGCATTAGACGTTTACAAGTTATTTGCCTAAGTGTAAAATCTGAAATAGTGGAGATACAGATATTAGGCAGGAAAATATCAAACCGGTAGTTGTCTAACGTTTATTAGCCACATTTGATGCTAGCTTCCTACTTGGGCAGGGGAAAAAAAGGATACAGTAAATATTACGCACCTTCAGAAGATTACCGACTTCGCTTCCTCCTTTATTAAACGTTATCGTCGGACCTCAGCTCTCACATGGCTTTTCCCATAGACAGCCCATCGAGCAGTCAAGGCACTTCCGGGTAGACAGCGCCGGCCGTCTGCTATAGGCCAGTACTTGGGAACGCATTATTTTTTTCCTTTTATCGTAAGCTAAAGAGATCCGCCTTCTTCGTTCTGATTGGCTCGACGTTTAGCAACACAACCAATGCCCTTCAACGCACTTCACGCCATTCCAACTGTTTAGCCAATCCGCATACATGAGGCGGGACTTGCCAGAATACGGGTAGGAAAAGTATAACGCCTGGAGGAACGACGTCAGTGTTTGTGTGCGGTTATTGGAAAGATGGCGGAGGCTGCGGCAGTTCCTCCGCATCGGTTTTTCTGTCACTGTTGTAAAGGCGAAGTGAGACCAAAACTCCCGGTAAGGCTGGATTTTAGACTCCATTTACTGTCGCGGTCTACAACAGACGTGTGTCCGACTGGTTCAGGCGGTTTGAGACGTTTTTTTAGGCTCGCTAAGGAGGCTAGCTCGTCTGCTAACTGTTAACGTCTGCTAGGTGTTATGGTTGCGAGCTAACTTCGCTAGCCTGTTCCTGGGCCTCGACACCAACTGAAACAAACAAAAAACACACGCACACACACGATTGGGGTTTTTAGTTTTTTTCTTTGCTGTTGGTTTGACTTTATGTCCTGGTGTGTTTGGCTTTTGCTTTGCACTGACACAGGCAGCTGTCTGTAGAAGGTCAGACCCACACCAACAGCTAGTCAGTGTTTCCATTTTGGTTTGTTTCTGAAGCCTCCCTGACTGTTAGGGTTTATTTATTTTTAGTATAATAATCACTGTTTTAAACGACGCGCTGAGACAGGATCCAAAAGCTAAGCTTAACATAACTGAGGTAACTTCGACTTAGTTAAACCGAAAGTAAAAATGGTTTTGTTGAGTTGTTTGTAGACTGAGAGTTTAGCTTTATTTAAGCCTGAAATTAAAAGCAGGTAATTTCCTAATATGGGCACTCTTCTGTCTGTCTGTCTGTCTGTCTGACTGTGTGTGTGTGTGTGTGTGTGTGTGTGTGTGTGTTACATAAATATAATATGTGTACGTATGTCTGTGGTGGGGACTGTCTCATTAAGCTTAGAGGCTGACTCATGACTCGGGTATCTTTTGGGGTAAATTGAGAAGCTTTGAATCATGGTGTCCTGACTTGATCTGTGATGTGACAGCACTTAAATTCAAACCTTTATATCATATCCCACCTGCCAATGTTTAACTCACAGGAATAGGGAAGTATTGTGTACTCTACCAATATCTCACATGATTTGCCTTTATCTCCAATGCAAAAATAAAATACTCATATATTTCCTGTCTTTAGGAGTATATCTGCCCCAGGTGTGACTCTGGATTTATTGAGGAGGTGACGGAAGACTCCAGGTGAGAATAATTTTTTTGTTATTATTAATTAAATTTCCTTTTTCTTAAGTTTGTATGTGGTGGCATACCGGTTAGCACTGTGTTAGCACTGGGGTCAAGGGATCAAGTCTCACCGTTAGGACTGTGTGTGTGTGGAGTTTGCATGTTCTCCCTGTGCTTGGTTGGTTTTCTCCCAGATATGCAGACGAGACTAATTGGAGTTTCTGAATTATCCATATTGTGTGAGTGAGTGTGTAAATGTGTCTGCTTGTACACTGCAATGCACTGGCACCCTGTCCAGGGTGCGCCCCTCCTCTTGCCCCGAGTCCCCTGGCATTAGCTCCTGGCCTCCTGTGACCCTGCACAGGATGAGCATTATAGGGAGTGAGTGTGAGTGAGTTGTTAACATGTCAAACGAGGCCATGACTGTAACCCTCCTATGTATGCTAGAAAATATAATATACAATCATCATATAATGTATAGTAGCACTCAAATAATAACATTGTGATGATAATGTTCATTGTTTTGTTTTAGTCTTTTGGACAGTAGTACCAATGGCCTTGATGACACAGCTTCACAGTTTGCAGAGGTAAGTTTTTGTCTTAATAGAAAAAATATGATGTCACTTTTTAATGGTGATTTAATTATTCTTTCATATAAATTAGGGTTGTTAGTCAAAAATTCTTGCAAACCATTTGAAATTTACAGAAGACTTTTAGCTGGAGTAAAATATTTCAGTGGTGCGAATTTTATAAAGAAGACCGTATATCAATGAAAGATGATTCTGGCCTCGCAGTCCTTCCTATAAACATTCAGGGAGTGGAATGCCTAAGCCTTGAAAAGCAACAATTGCTTGTTTGCCAACTTGTAGAGGAGACGCATCTGTCTGAGAGAACTGTTCACCATCGTTCACCAATGCCACTTGCACGCTACAGGAATTTGGCTGGAAGTTATCACTACGTCCCCGTACAGTCCTGACCTTGCTTTAAGCCATTTTCACATGTTTGGGCCTTAAAGGAATTCCTGGGAGGCCAGAGTTTCAGACATGAATCAAGCAGTTCAGTCATGTCTCCGGCTTACTGAGAGAACTTTCTACCATCACAATATGCAAGCACTTGTGAACCGCTGGGATAAGTGCATTAGTGTAGCTGATAATTATATAGAGAAATAAAGCTATACTTTACTCTCATAGCTGTGTTTTGTTATTCTGCACAATCAAAAGTCCTGGTTTGACTTGAACACAGTACTTGAATGCAGTGTTTGTTGTACTGTGTAAGAGAAGATGCACTAAATACACCTACCTCGAGCACATTGATTAAACGTTGATTCAGTATGTTTAATAGATAGTGCGTGTTGTTGCATATTAAACTGCGTCCCATGTGCAGGCTGGCTTTAGTACTCTGTCTAGCAAATGCTGGACAGCTGAGTTGTAACATTATTAACACAAAATTTTCATCATGTTGATGTGATCCAGACTGCTTTTGTCATCCAGCTCTTGTCATCTGTTTTTTTAAACAAGTTTTGCAGCTGATTGTACCTACTCGTTTTAGCATCGTTGGATGCACAGTAGGATACTGTGAAAAATATATGGACACCTGTAAATTCCTAAACTGCCACACATTTTGGAAGCACATAATTGTGTAGGATATCTTTGTACTCTGTAGCAATACAGTGTTCTTTATCGGAACTATTAGGCCGAAACCTGCTCCAGCGTGACAATACCACAATGCACAAATTGAGCTACGTGATTACATGGTTTGCTGAGGTTTTGTGTAGAAGAACTTGCACAGACGTCAATCCCAATGAGCACTATTGGGATGAACTACAGTGTCGAGGCCTCATCACCTGACATCAGTGCCTGACCTCTTTAATGCTCTTTTGGTTGATTGAATGCAAATCCCCACAGCCATGCACCAAAATCTGGAGCAAATCCTTTCTACATCAGAGTATAATATAGGAGTAAAGTGGGGAATAAGTCTGGAATGGGATGTTGGGAAAGCAGACACGGAGAGGTGATGGTCAGGTGTCCGCATGTTATCGGCCGCATAGAGTAGGCATTATCTGGCACTAAACACATTTCTATGGAATTTGTTCTTCCAAATTATTGCCTTGCTCTCAAAGTGCTAAAAATATATTACTTGATTTGTTATATAAAGCTGGCGATTTTGAAACTTCAAAGAGATTGTACTTAAATACCTTACAGGAGCATCATCCCTAATTCAGTTTCCACCAGTAGTAAATTCCTTCTTTTTTTCTGTGCTTTTTGTGAGGGGAAGGTATATTTTATCCCTATCATCATTTTTACAGCTTTATATAGCATGTGTCTCATAGCGCAATGCGTATTTTAAACATTAAGGCATCGTCTTTTGACGCATCTCCTTGCTGTAGCTCTGGCAGCTCCTGTTTGTGGAGCGGCCGTTCACAGTGGACTTGGACAGCCCTGACTCAGAGCCACGGGTTCCAGGAGGTGCAGGAGGACTAGGTCTCGGAGGAGGATCGTTTGGTGGCTCTGTCCCTGGAGGCCTCAGTGGAAACCTCGGTGGCCCTTTAGGAGGAGGAGGAGGAGAGCACTGGGGCCCGAGCCGCCCCCCTCGTCTGCACACTCAGAGAAGATACAGATCCAGAGGGAGCAGTCGGCCAGATCGTTCCCCTGCTGTAGAAGGGTAGGTCCTGTCCTGCTATGTTTCACACATTTCACCTTTTTGGCTATATGGGACTACTTCTGTTCATTATTAATCCCCCCCCCCCCCACACACACACACCCTAATACGTGTTTCAAAAGTTTTACCAACAAAGCAAGATGATAGACACAGCCTGTTTTTCCTTTATTGCATTTCTCTTACTCGGTATTGCCTCAATTCATTTTTGTGCATTTCGTAGATGCCTCCTACGTGCATGCTGGCAAGTTTGTCTGCTTAGTTTTCTGTTTCCAAGTAGTTTCACTTTCTCCCATCTGGTAAAATCTGAATTTCATCTGTCTTGCGATTGGATTACTTATTGGCCTTTTAAATATAAGGGATATTTACTGGAGTCTCTAAGAGGGGGAACACAGCGAACCAGAGCGGAATGTGACATAGTTAGATTCCAGAACTAGACAAAATAAAAAAGTATCTTGTATTAGGTACGTCACAGAATATTATGAATGTGGGAAGTTATTTGTCACTGTAATCATTTCAAGGTTAAGTTTGTTAGACAAAAATAGGGCATGTAGAGCACTATAATGCATATTTCTAACATAAACAGAGACAAGTGACAGACTAAAAGAAAAGGGTCTCAAATTAAGGGTGTCAGGAAAGTGCTACACCACACAAAGCTGCCAGAACAGCTTAAGGTCGCCTGTGGAACTGTACTGGACAAATAAGCAGGCATGTTTCCTAAATACAATGGCTGAATAGTTTGGTCTCCATATGCAAAATAATAAACTCTACAGCAAATACACAGATTCAAGGCCCCTGAATTTTACTAGACTATGTAGAAGAACAGTTAACACTTCTTGATGTACAGTATCAGAACTGATTCTGTTATATGCAGCTATTGTTCTGGGCTGATGCCAGTAAACTCCTGACTGTTGTTGGTTTGGAGTCATCTTCAAATTTCATACAAAGCAAATTACCTATGGGTTCAGACTTTTGGGACACCCTGTATATTCCCTCAACTGGTGCTGTGATGGTGGTGTAGAGTGCTGTCTATTACGTTAGTCCAAAAGATTTGTTACAGATTTCAGTGGGTATGAAAACACCATGTTTTTGTTTGTTTGATTGCAAGTTTTGCTTTACTTTTTCTTATTTATTTCTTTTTTTATTTGTTTCCTCTGTGTTTGCACACATAACACTTAAGCAAAATAACAGTTCTGAATTTCAGCACAGCTTTAATGTGGTTGTGGGCATGAGGGTGCAGCCCAGGTGCCAAAGATATCACAGCCATGCTGATATTCAGCACTAAGCCACCGTTCCATAAATGCCATTTTTTTTTATCAACAAATTAAGATTTTTTTGTTTATGTAAACAATTATTTTCCTCCCCACGTTCTTCCGTGACTGGCAGAGCTGGTGGCAGACAGTTAAAACTGACAGATTAATTATTTTATCAATTAACTGTGGTGAAAGTAGTTTTAAATTCTTACGGGTGCTGTGTAGCCAACAGGTCAGGAGAATAATCCATGGAGGTGGTGGACAGTACTGAGACTTATGAGATTTCCACTTATTCCACTTTAGAATGTCAGCTTACTCTTGGGTTTCCAGAGTTGAATCCCAACTAGCATAAAATTAATTTAGTTAGTGCGCTATGTAGGGTGTGAGTCAGAATCTCTTGTTCTAAACTAAGTAGTGCTCTTGAGCAAGGTTTAGAGAGATTTGGGATTCAGCCTAGTTTGCTTTGTACCTCATGTTAGCCGTGAACCAAGTAACATGGACAGTTGTTTTAAATATGGTTTTTTCGCTACTCTCCCCTCTTTCCAGTACTGTGGACCGCACTGACCTACTTTCACCGATGCTAGTGAACGACAGTTAGCGTAACGCCTGTGACTCCGAGTGATGCATAAAGTTAATAGGCCAAGTGCTGTTATGCTGTATCTCGCCACACGTGGGATGCCTCCCGTCCAATTGTATTACTTTTTTAGTGGAAGCTAACTGTTGTATAACAGTAATTATAATAATAGTAGTTTGTTACTGTTATTGCTATCACAGATGGTGCTGGTAAAATATGCGCATTTTTTGTTTAACTTGCTTTGCTTTTTACTCAAACACAAATTGTCATAACACTAATACTTTTTAGTTTTAGGGAGCAGCTGTTTTACTTGGCGATCGAGCGAGGTGGAAAAACCTTGTGTGTCTCCGTGCTTGCAGAACTGCACACTTGCTTTACAGCTCCGTGCTCACAAATGCCTTTGTATGTGTGTGCAGTTCATGGCACCTTGCACTTCTTTTTAATGAGCACTCTCACTGTTAATCCTGAGTGTGCTCAGGTTGGCTGTCCTTACTGCCTCTATTAAAGAAACTCCAAGATGAATGTTGCTGTCTTTATGTTTGTCCGCGGACCGGCCCATACTGTATGTTAACACAAAGTTAAAAGCTCTTTAAAGTCTTTTGTGTGCTGTAGTTGTCTATTTTCTCTTCGCCGGAATCAAGAGTCCCAAACCTGTTCGAGTTATTATAAAAGAAAAATAAGAGTTTTTCTTTGTTCAAGTCACTGAGGGCCATCACTGCAATTCTGTTCAAAAACCTTTCCCATCAGGACAGAAATGTTTCACCTAGTGATAAAGAGTGAAATTAACCTAATTCATGCCCGCAACATGCCCCCTCGGCATAACAGAGGCGCAATTTCCCCCTTTAGTTTATTTTGTGCAAGAAATTACAAGTGAGAGAAATTTGGCCTATCTGTAGATGTCAGTATTGATGTTGAGCACTCGACTTTTTAAAAAGTATTCAGGTTGTATACATACATACACAAGCTATGGTTATTTTATAATAAAATAAAAAAAAATTAAGCAATATATATATATATATATATAAAAAAAATTACATTTCCCCCCCTTTACATGCAATTGTTAAGACACTTCATGGTGTTGGAATCCATTGTTGTGAAATCCGGCCACACTTTGGAACGTTTAGCTTGGGGCATTTTAATTTAAGCGTGTTTAGTGTAGCTAGCTAACGCTACCGGCTGCCATCAGAGCGAGTGTACTTACTGTGTTCATGCACCTATCAGATGGGCTCATTTCCCAAGTTTTGCTTTTAAGGCAAAGTGTGAAAAGAACATGGACAATCATTAATATGAAAAGTTGAATTTGGGAGCTTTCCGAATTGTATTCACGTGCGGTGAGTGTGGCTCTTATGTCCGTCTCAGAGAATCAGAGGAAAAATGTTAATCGATCACTCAGGCATTACGTGGCACCGAAATCTGTGTTCTGATTTAATTCTAGTTCATCCTGGTTATATAGATACCAGTGACATCAGCACAAGGTTTCAGTACCCACCCTTGTATTTTTACGTTACCTGATGTATAGATAATTTAAATAATTGTGGGAATATTTATGCAATCATTGCTCTCTTAAAGAGGGTCATTCTTATCAGGATAAAAAAAACTTTTGGATTATATTTTGTTTTGCTATTCACGTTTCTGACTAATATACATATTTGTGATTGTAAAAATTTCTCTCTTCTCCAGAGAGCTTGTAACCCACAGCACTTGATTTATTTTATTTTTTTTTTTATCCATGTTTTAGTATCATGTATAGAAGAGAACATGGTGTCTCTTTTTTTTTTTTTTTTTTTTTTTTTAAACCATATATTGATGTTTGTTTTTGTATTTGTCTTTAGGATAGTGCAACAGTTTCTTGCTGGCCTTTTTGCCAATTCAGGTGCTCCGGGTTCCCCTCCACTGTCATGGTAAATGCAAACACCATTTTATAACATCATGTCATTGGCACAGTATCATGTCAGTCTGAGCCTGGTTTATTACATAATGCATGATCTTTTTTTCTGGAGGAATTTTGAGATTGTGAGATATGGTGTGTGTATATATGTATATCTATAGATGTGTTTGTGTGTAATAGGACAGGCATGCTGCATTCAAATCCCGGTGACTATGCCTGGGGGCAGGGGGGTCTGGATGCAGTCATTACACAGGTACTTACAAATAAGGGAATATGATTTACAAACCGGTTAAAGTGTACATGGATTTTGAATGATAACTACTCTCTCTTTCTCTCTTCGTCATGCACAGTTACTGGGTCAGTTTGAGAACACAGGTCCTCCTCCTGCAGAGAAAGAGAAAATCTCCTCCCTCCCCACAGTCATTGTTTCTCAGGAACAGGCTGGTCAGTCTTTCTTTTTTTTTATTTCTCCCCTCTGCCATATCCTTCCTTTTCTTATTCCACATATAGTTTTTTTTTTATTTACTTAAAAAAAAAAAAAATTATATATACACTAAATCAGAACATGTACTGTGGACGGGCCACCCACAACTCCAAATTAACATATCTCCTTCCTCTTGTCCCCACACAGACTGCAGTTTGGAGTGTCCGGTGTGTAAGGAGGACTACACAGTTGGGGAGCCAGTCAGGCAGCTGCCCTGCAACCACTTCTTCCACAGTGACTGCATTGTGCCCTGGCTAGAACTGGTGAGACTGGGTCAGGATGGGGAGACAGCATGTCTTTAGCAACAAATAACCTTTTATTGCAGTGGACAATATTGCCATGTGTAGACATTCAAGACATTATTACTACTTATTAGCAATTTTACAATAATAAGGAAAATGTTAGTGCTGTAAAATAACACTTGCAGACCAATAAGAGTGGTTGCGAATTTTAAATGTCTCGTAGTGTTCCTGGTGAAAATGTGCCACACGACTTAATAACGCCTGAACATATACCTACTGCCACACTATCTGGAATAATCTGCTAATAATCATTTTTAAAAACAAGTAGATGCACCGTTTTATATTTACCTTTTAATGAAGGGACTATTTTCCTTATTTTAAAAGATACAGAGTCTGAAGCAGCATTTATCATTTTCATTAGCTCACCACCAAAGATCTGAACAAGTCGGCTTTGAAAGTAAAAAAAAAAAAAAAAAACTTTAAGGACTGACTTGTCACACAATGCTGTACCTTCCTGTAGAAGCCATGTGCAAAACTGTCTAATTTCATGTTTTAAAATTATATAATTTAATTACTGCTCAGTACAACTAAGGAAATTAAGTTGAGAGCGATTGGCTAATTTAATGGCCCTTGTTGTGGATGTATGTCTCTAGAAAAATTTTATTAACATGAACAACATGGCTTGAGCCCTGTAAAATAAAACCATACTATATACTTTTTTTTTTATTATTACTTTTGATTGAAGGGACGGTTAACAATTAATGCAAATCAGCCTTAGTGAAGACATATTATACAAATTAACTTTTTAGTTATTTTAAGTCATTCAGGCTTAGCAGTTGAAATGAAGCAGTTGAAGTTGACATTGAAATGGTCATTTGGAGGTAGGTACACACACTTTGTGAGCTCTGAGAACTGTGTGAACCTGTTAAAGAAAAACAAAATATATAACCTTTTAAAGCTTGTGATTAAAAATCCCTTTGCTGTGTTTGGCCATTTTTGGGTTCATATGAGTTGCCTATTGTAGTGTTGCTGTATAGTTTGGTATAAATTATGCTTTCAGAGGACCAGCAGGTCATTGGCAGTATCACAAGCTGCCACTTTTTTGTGAAATACACTTTTCCCCTGATACAATTTTTTGTTGTTGTTGTTTTTTGCTATTTTTGCAGCATGACACATGTCCGGTATGCAGGAAGAGTTTGAGTGGAGAGGACAGTGGCAATCAGCCCCCATCAGAGCCCTCCTCCGTCAACACCGAGCCCCGCACACCGGAAAGATGGTCCTACTGAGAGACACACAAACACACACACATGCTTTGTTTCATTTCTGTGCTATCTCTGTCTAACTCTTATAACACACACGCATGAGGACTTGGCATTCCTTGTCTTAACGCCAGCCTCTCTCTCTCTCTCCCCCACCTCATTTTTGATCTTACACCTATTGTATGGTTTACTATGGCTTGTTTACTGTTTTACTTTTTATCGATCATGCTTCATCTGTTGTGGCCTCTCTAGTTTCTTTTCCATTTCTGCATTGACACTTTTACATTAACTCGGAGTTGTTTGCATTTTATTACGCCTCTTGTCCTGGTGTCTGCTTTCCCAGGCTACTGACTCTGAAGGACGCATACGCTCACCACCATCGCTTAAGCATAACACTACATGAGCCATCCTTCTTTTAGAACGTGCAGTGTTATGCACTTCCCATGAAGCTGAACTGCACGTGCTACACAGAACCAGCCCCTGTTCAGTCTAATGGTCATGGGGTTCAATGTGTTCTACTGGGATCGGTTGAGTGTTTAGCTCACCTATTCATTGGGTCACCTCATCCTGTCCTGGTAGTCTATACCAGTCTCAGAGTGCTCCTCTTTTCTCTCCCTTCCATCCACCAGCCCCCCCTCCCCCCATCTGTGCACTTTTCCCAGGTGTATATATCACAGGCACACATGGTGTCCTTCTCATCTTCCCCACTGGCATCACTCCTTTTCTTTTTCTGTTTGTTTTTGTTTTGTAAATAATTTTAGTTCAAAATCTCATTCAAAGAAAAACAAAAGGAAAGGAATACTGCATATAAAATGCTGAATCCCTAAATATTAAAATATATATTATATAAACAATGTGTTGTCAGTTATGTATTAATAATAAAACTGAATAAAATCAGTTAATTGTTGATCTTCGTAAGACAGGTTTACATAAATTTTTACATGAATGATATTTACAAGAGCCAAGGACACCATTTGGTTTCATTATTTTGTTTAATTGAAATGCTTTGTAGGTCAGTTTACAGTAACATCAGATTTTGTTAAACGTGTTCATCCTATTCCAAATTCATATTCATTTAATAGTGATCAGTTTGATACATAAACAACTTATTTTCCACATTTTCAGGCTGTTAAATTTCCAGTGGTTTCTAGACAAGGCCATGGCACTTGTGCATAATCGAGAAGCAAGACCGATTAGCTATACTGAAGTCGTTAATGAAATTCATGTAATGAAAGTCAGACGTGGATCACAAAGGTTACTGTTGTTTGTATCTGAACTATAGCCTATTACATTCCTCTGACCGAGCTGTCTGTCACTGCGTATGCATATTAAGACGCCTCAACAAAAAAAAAAATCAACGCTGTCTTCTCAAGATAATAGCAGCCTTTACTGTCAAAACCTGCTGGAAGTGTTTCCATCCAATTATGTACACATTGCTTCAATCTGTCTACCAAATTATCACATTAAAAGCAGGTCAAGCACATGTTGAAGTTTCAAGTCACTGTAAATCATTTGCAGTTTCTCAGTGTTAATTACAAATTATGCTTATTACAGCTTTCTTTTTCACACATATGCACATGCACGCACTTTTTAAAAGTGAAAATATAATAATCTCTCAGCTCCGGAATCACTTTTCAATCAAAACAGACTAAATCAATCACTGCAAACTGTTCAAAACAGTTCAAAGTTAATTATTCTTAATTTACTTATGAATTAAAAAAAAAAAACAGAATTTGGTCAAGACTAACTTTATTTCACTTGAAGTAAACATTACACTCCGACTACTTGTAATGGTCTGGATTCCTGACAGCTAGCCCACATGCAGTCTGGCTATATGGTAATTTGATTAGAATTAAAATGATGTGAATCATAGTAGCTTAAGGCTGTATTTGCATCCTGGTGATTAGGATGTTGCCCACAATAGTGTGATGATGGATTGAGGAGGAGCACTTGCAGGCAGAAAGCCCAGGGTCTGATCCCAGACTTCAAAGCGCACCTCAGCATCAGACCTGTAGGATCACATGTATAAAGCATTTTATTAGGTTAACTAACTGCAGAATACACATAAAAATATATCAAATTAGTTAAAACATATTTATAGTTACAGCAATTACACTGCCTGTACAAAAAGAAAAAAACACCATTTTGGAAATACCTAAAGAGTCTTTACTTTGATGAGAGGATAATGAGAAGCAAATTAGCAGGGTCATGTGACCTGGTGAGGCCAGACTGACCCTATTGCAGAGGGATTGGCTTGTCAGTGTAAAAAGGGAAGCGCACAAAGTGATGTACCCATCATGCATAGAACCCACTGTACATGATCTGGGGTTGTTTCAGTTGGTCAGGTCTAGGTTCAGCAACGTTATGTGACAATAAAATGAAGTCAGCTGACGACCTGAATGTACTGAATGACCAGGGTATCACTCACTCATCTTCTATACCGCTTTATCCTGTATTCAGGTTCGCGGGGACCTGGAGCCTATCCCAGGAGGCTTAGGGCACAAGGTACACCCTGGACAGGGTGCCAATCCATTGCAGGGCACACACACTCATTCACACACTACAGGCAATTTGGGGACGCCAATTAGCCTAACCTGCATATCCTTGGACTGTGGGAGGAAACCGGAGTACCCGGAGGAAACCCACCAAGCAAGGGGAGGACATGCAAACTCCATGCACACAGAGACGGGAATCGAGCCTGGCCGGGAATCGAACCCAGACCATGGAGGTGCAAGGCGACAGTGCTAACCACTACCCAGGGTATCACATCAGTGGATTATTTTTTATTCTGTTGTGGTACAGGTATGAGTGGTTCTGGGAGCATGAGGAATCATTTTCACACCACAGAGTCTTGCCCTTAACCCCACTGAAAGCTTTCGGGGTGCGGTAGAGAGTATGTTACAGTGGTTTGAGTCTCCTGTCATCAGTAAAAGATTTGTGCCAAAAATCTGAATGGAAATTATATATTGTGACGTTGCATATGGTTCTTAAAGCAATGCCCTGGCAAATACATGCCGTGATTAAAGCTGAGAGAAGTCCATCAAATTTATTATTCTTTTTTGCAGGCAGTTTTATCTGTATTGAAATTAAAATTTAAAGCATACAGGATGCAGAATGGTCATTTCTATTTCCACATCCTTCATCCATTTTTTTTTTTTACACACTTACCTGTTTAAAACGATCAACACTACAGAACCATCAGGTCTGATGAAGGCAGAACTTTCCAGTGAGGTGTGGTCAGAAACAGACACACCTATTCTCTGAGACCCCTCCCACAGGAACTTGCTGTAAAATGTTAAGATAAAGTCCAACTAAAATTTTAAACAGATCAAATTTAATTACTTTTCAGTAAAAGAAGTCATTGCTGCCTATTTAGTTAGAACGTAAAGTACTGCAACTCATGAAATCATCTGAACTTTACACAGCTCCTACAATGTTCATGAGAACGCTCATGTGACTCTCACCTGAAGTGAGCCAAGATGTAGAAAGTCGGCTGCTTGTAGAAGACGTCTTTGCTCTGGTCTACAATAATAGGACTGTCCACAAAATTCTTGACCCAGTTTGGTCCACCACTCAAATCTAGTGCTAAGTTCCAGTCTGTCCATCCGGTCACATAGTTATTTAGGTCCTGTAGGCAAGGGTAAAGGGACAGAAGACAAAAGCCTTAAAAAAAGATAAGACTGCCAAATATGAGCAGTTTACATTAAATTATGCTTCAGCTCATATTTTACAATGTGAATGTACAAGGGTTGTTCAAGTCAAACCAGGACTTTTGATTGTGCACAATAACTGAACACAGTTATGAGCATAAAAACAACCTTAACCTCTATATATAGACACCTGCTACACTGATGCACTTATCCCAGCTTTTCACTAGTGCTGGATAATATTAAGGTAGAAAGTGTTCTCAGAGTGCTGAGCCACAATGGGGCTGCCTGCTTCATGTCTGAAACACTGGCCTCCCAGGGACTCTTAATGGGTCGAACAAGTGGAAATGGCTTGGATTGAATGATTGTGTGTACAGTACCTAAAGACAGGTGATCTCTTTACACTTCAGACTGCGTGGCCATGTATGATTCCAACACCATCGTTAAGTTTGCTGACGATACGGTGGTACTGGGTCTCATCTCTAACCACTACCCAGGGCCTACAGGGATGAAGTGGAGAACCTGGCACTATGGGGTCAAGAAAACTGCCTCCGGCTGAACGTCAGTAAGACGTTCTGGCAGCAACTTATTTGTCGCTTTTTAAGTATTAGGCGTTCCATTTGCTGATTTTTTTAAGGGGACAACTGCAGTGGGTTACAAGCCAGATCGGCCATCCTGGCCGATCGGATCATCATTCGCTGACGAACAGCCTTCTTTAAAATGTTTGCACGTTTTGTTTGCGTTCAAGAGTCTTATCACCATATTTAGCTTGAAGTCTTCAGTAAATGTCAACTGGTTTTAGGTTGTCATTCACTAGAAATTTCAAAAGTCCCAGTTTGATTTGAACAATCGTTGTATAAGAAAAATGCAGCATTAAAAAAAAAGCTCAATAATTAACGAAGTTTTGAGAAGGTTATGCTACATGCTACTTTGGGGTTTTAATGAATTCTACAAATAAGACAACAGAAGAAGAGGTAAATGGAGGTACAGCCATCATTTAAGCAATGCTATGAGACGAACAATCAACAAATCTAGTTCACAACATAAATAGCTCATAAAGAGAACACCATGGCAGGAATTGATCAGGGATACCTCTATAATGTCATGGGCATATTCTTCAGCTCTTTCCCAACTACCCAAGCGCACACCACGGTCAATACCGTTCCAACCAGGACATGCCTCTGTGCCCAGAATGAAATACTCTGGGTAGAGGTCGTGCGTGGCCGTCAGTGTGATCTTGGCAGGAAATAAGTGATCCAAGTACCAGTGAACGCCGATGCCATGGACATACTGAGCAGCATGAATGTCACTCAGAACCTACAGGAGAAAAGAGTCGCTGTAAAGTAAAAATCACTGATTCCCCGTGAACCTCCTACATGTTTGAACTGACGAGTCGCAGTTACAGTTTTTCTCGATTGGTTTGGCTCATTTCTTGAAACCGAGATGACATTCTCAAAATAACATGGACAAATCTCC
>JAOVVA010000048.1:26379044-26393701 GCA_028565275.1 Leiocassis micropogon
CTGTTTTGGGAGAGATATGAGCTTTTGCAGGGGATCCATGGTGTTGTGCTAAACCATCCAGGTTATTTTGACAAAAGCACTAAATGAATGCACATGTGCCAAGGCAATTGAGAAGGATCTGTGCTATTTTGACTGTACTGACCTTTTATATGGGAAAGGAATCTGCTTTTGAAGCATGGATGAAGAGTTTGGGGAAAGATATTTGATTTTGCTAGTGAGCTATAATGTTGAGCAGAACTGTAAGACTGTTTGGCCAAATGACCTTATGGTTTTGAGAATGTCATCTCGGTTTCAAGAAATGAGCCAAACCAATCGAGAAAAACTGTAATATCTCAGCCCTCTTACATCTCTTGCTTACCACTTTGGCCCAGTAAGGAAGCAGGAGTCTGCTGTCATCCAGGATCATAAGGCGGGTTTTGGTATACGGAGATGAACGGAGGGCGGGACCAAGGTCTGTAGCAATCCAATCACGCTGGAGCTCAGGCGTGAATCCCAAAGCCTGGAAGCTGTAATTGGTCAGTTCACCTGCAGTGGGTTCGTTTCCTGCGGTCAACCCCCAGAATGAAAGATTGTGCTTCTCATACTCTTCCAGAAATCTGATAAAAGAGAAGCATATATAATAATGAACAACAAATAATAAAAAGTATTTAGTATTTGCTTCAAGAAACCGTTAAAATACATCAATGTCATTATTGTGTCCAAAGCCACTATTCAAACAACACACTGTATTCAAACAACACAGAGTATTCTGCTACCTTAAGAACACTACAATATTCACATATACGGTCCTGGATACACTTCACTCCTTTATTGGACATAAAAAGGTGAAAGGTTATAATAATCCTGACCAAGTGCTAGTTTTGGACATGCAATAGCACAATTCATGTACCTGATATAGTACTGTGCCCACGTTTTATGCTCTTTGCCCCCAGGTTTTCCTTTAAGTGAGCCTTTCCCTACGAGCGCATCATTAGTCTTCAGCCAAGCCGGGGCGCTCCAGGCAGAAGCAAACAGGGATAGAGGACGAGCAGACAGGGTTTGTGCCCGCTGAAGCAGAGGAATCTGTAAAGGACTAAATATTGATTACTATATTTTTAAGAAAACGCAAAGTCAGCATAATTAGATATGCATTGACAAACTGTGATCATTTGGGCCTGTATAGACCTTCATGCGCGTGTCTTCTTCAGGCAGGCTAAAGTTGAGCAAGCTGTAGTCTTCAGGGGAGTCGGCGTACGTATAGAGACGAGTCGAAAAATCACAACTGCCCATCGGGACCCGGACCACATTGTACTCTATGCCTGTAAACATAACGGAGGCAGAAGCTGATTGTTTTATGGTGCATATTTCACCTGCAAATTAAAATCATGGTGATTTCTGACTTTGAGTTTTAGGAACTTTCTGTAATGGAGGTTTTTTCTTTTTAATATTGTCCATGTAATACACTGAGGTTTTTACAAAAAAAATCTATAAAGAATTATTATTAACAGATTATTAAATATAGAAACATTATTCAGAGTTTTATGTTGTTTTATAATAAAAAAAATTTTTATACCCAATTGAATCCCCAGATTATTCTGTAAAACTTATATAAAAGTATCTCTCTCTGCTAGCATCATCTCTCGCACTCTCTCTCACCCTCTGGGGAGAAGTACTGTCTGAGCAGCTGGTCCTGGGCTCTTGTCGACAGAGAGAGGATGTTCATGGCAGCCGCATCCGTCATGGCTCCTCCAAAGCCCTTAACGTGCTGGTACTTTTCTGTGGGGACCAGAGTGATCCGGAGAGCTGCAAGAGACAAGCAGGCAAGAGAGAAACTGGGTCAGCGCTGGGAATAGTGACTATAGGTTTATTCTTAGCAAGTCTAATGATGCCCTAATAAATGAATAATTTTACATTTCACAATCTTTTTGCAGCACAATTACATTATGGAATCATTCACCCTGGATACGTTAATCTTTAGTGCGTGTGCTACAGTATATGTGGAACTGAAAACAGCTAATCTTATTGGTGGCTTACATCATGTATAAAGAAGAAAGGAAGCTGTACACTAAGGATAATAAACTGTTGTTTTTTGTTTTTACTAGAGTTGGTTATGAATCTGCACTCTGAGTGGTTGCAACACTTCCTAGCCACTGTTGCATCTAATAAACATGCTGTTTTGTTTTGTGTCACAATGTTGTGGTGTACTTCCTCTCATGCCGGATTGCCTGAATATCGCAATCTCTCCTAATTGTTATCTGTTCTCTGAAAATCAAAGCTAACATTTTTAAAAAGATTTATTCATAAATACCAGGGTGAGTCAAAAATTATCCACACTCTGGCTGTAAAAATATTTTTAAATGTTTTAGGCTGAGGTGCGAGCCACGAATGGGCCGCTATATTCACTTCTTCATCAGAAGTGAATTTTTGTCCTACTTTCAGGGGACCAAACAGCTTAAAGACCAATGCAGCAAGATCAGGACCACAGGGAGGATGCTTTAACACCACTAAAGAGTGTAAAGACGTTCGTTATCATACAAGATGACAGTGCCCTTAAATAGCAGTTCTCTGCCTTTAATCCGAAGAGACTTCAGTTCTTCAATAAGCATCTCGCTGTTACGAGAACTGTTGATTGTTGAAGATTTTTCCTGATATTGTTCCAATACTGGCCTTTGAGATTTCCAGAAAACTGTAAGCATCATTTTTCCAGCTGATGGTTGACTTTGTTGGCAATTGAGGATGTTTCCGTTCCATACTCTGCCATTTTCTTTTAGGCTCGTAGTGATGAAGCCATGTCTCATTACCAATAATAATTCAAAAAAGTGGGGCATTGATTTTTGCTCACACTGCAGTTACAACAGTAACACGTTTACACCTGCACAGCAATGACTGGGGAGACAGTGGCCTTGAACTCAAAGCACTTTTGAGACAGTGCCGGCAACAGAAGTTTTAATATAACCAGAGTGTGGAAAGTTTTTGTCTCACCGATGTACTTTATAATAGAAGCAAAAACACTAAAATATGCATAGTGCTCCTTCACGAATAAGTTGGAGAAAAACTGGATTATGACACATTATGAATCAATCGAGTAGTTAATTAGATATGATACTCCACCACTTACTAACAGCTACAGTGCCATATACCTGCTCCGGTGCTGGTCTTCTGCACTTGATCCTGTTCCCTCTGAAGTCTCGCACCCGCTCTGCTGCTCAGGAATGACAGGAAATGTCCCACAGGAGGCACGGTGACATGACCAACCGAGTCACAGTATGTAGCATTACATTGACACACTACTGAGCTCTGGCCAAAGGACCTCGCCTGACACTCATCACTGCCTGCTGTGACAAATTCAGAACACACACACACACACACACACAGTTTAACATCATAAGGTAACATTTTGATTGTTTGTTGTCTAAGGCAGCACAGTGGCTTAGTAGTTAGCACTGTTGCCTCTCACTTCCAGGGTCAGGGTTTCGAGTCCCACCTCGGGTCCGTGTGCTTGGTGGGTTTCCTCCAGGTACTCTGGTTTCCTCCCACAGTTCAAAGACATGCGGATTAGTCTAACTGCCGTTCCCAAATTGCCCATATTGTGTGAATGAGTGTGTATGTGTGCCCTAGGATGGATTGGTACCCTGGCTCATGTCTTAAGGCTCCGGGCCCCATGACCCTGTATCCAGGTTAAAGCGGTATAGACGATGAGTGAGAGTGTTTGTTTGTTTTCCACATGGTCAAAACTGTCATAAGTAGGGATACACATTTTTTTATATTTAACAGTTATTAGGAACGATTCACAAAGCAATTACATAAAGATTAATTAAGTACATTCATTATAAGTGTATTAATGTTTTTTTTCAATGCATGAACCAACCTCTGATGTGTGTGACTGTTCCCATTAACAGAAGAGTCATTATAAGCAGACCTCCTCCTTCTCCTCTCATCCTGACTCTGCACCTGTACCCCACCTGTCTGAATAGTAAAAAGTCCTAATTCCGCAGTGACACAGAGATTAAACGCAACACAGTGACCAAACAGAAGTGGTGAGCGCTTACCTGTAAGTAGTTCTCATTAGTTACAGGTACAGAAGTTTTCCACTCGGAGCCATTTGACGGCTAACCGCTAACCTGAGGGCATCAGCAACATTTTGTAAACAAACCGTTTCACTTCCTGATCATCCGCCTGGCTGCAGTCATATGACGGTCACATGACCGTCACGTGACCTCTCACTTACTGCCGTCCCCTAGGTGTCGCAAAACTGAGCGTTTAAAGCAATCTGAGTGCCGTATTACTACATTATGTGTTTTGAACAGAAAGCTTAAATCCCGTTCTACATATCCAGCCCAGTGGTGTAACAGGATGCTGCCCTACATGTGTCTAATGAGGGCTAGTGACAAATGTGAGGTGTCTCTGTATGTGAATTATAGTCCCCTAGTTTTACTCTCTTGCCTTTCAGAATTAGAGGACTAAATAAACTAAAGGGTAGGAAAAGTTGAGATGGACTCAAATATCACATACAGTCTTTGCAATTATTGGAACTTTGAACCAAGCATGAAGATTTTCAAATAAAGAAAGCTTTAACAGTTGTTTCTCCTTTATTATGGTTACAGAGGGCTTGGAGCCTATCCCAGGAGACTTAGGGTGCCAATCCATCGTAGGACACACACACTACAGGCAATTTTGGAAACACCCAATCTGCATGTTTTGGACTGTGGGAGGAAACCGCAGTACTCAGAGGAAACCCACCGAGCCAACCCCCACCCTCACAGACCCGAGGCGGGAATCGAACCCTTAACAATTGAGGTGAGAGGCCACAATGCTAACCAATACTCCACCATGCTGACAATTGTTTCAAGTATTTAACAAAAACAGTAGCTGTTAGGTTAAGAAGAAGAGTGTTCGAATTGTTTGGTTTTAAGATTATTTAAAAGAAGAAGAATTATTGCTTGTTGTGTCCACCGCCCTTTGATACACATAGCGCCCCGGCCCGAACCGGGAGAGGCGGACAAATGCATATGCATGCATGATGTCTGAAGATCTCTGATAGACAATAGAAAATTGCATTTTCTGCTTAAACAACAGGGTTCCACGAGCTGTTTGGATGTGTATTCATCTGGATACAGGTTACAAGAAGTGTTTCCACATAAAGAGTCAGGAAAGGCAATGAGGTGGCTCTCATTATTTTACAAAACCTTACAATAGCTTTTTACTATTGGTTAGTATCTATACTGTACATACTAATTTTATTTACACGAAATAATATAAAATTTTGAACTCATCTGCCTAATATTGTGTAGGTCCCTTCGTGTTGCCAAAGAAACAGCACCGACCTGTTGAGGCATGGACTCCACAAGACCTCTTCCTATAGTGCATCCCAGTGCCATGCTTTCCAAAGGTATGCAATACACATACACACGCATCTGATCATCTACATAATTAAAATATATAGAGATCAGCCCAGGGTTTCTTCCACTGCTCCATTGTCTAATTCAAATACTCACATGTCCAACGTAGGCACTTCCTGTGTTTATGTTTTTTTTTAGGACACATGCATTATGCATTCTGATAATGTGTTAGCTAGTTCCAGTAATTTCAAATTGCCTTAGTTGTTTTCGTTCCTTGATACACCCCAATAACTTGATCCTATTTTTTTTTTTTTGCCGATTTCTGAACCATCCATCAACAGGACAGATTAGTCCAAAGATGAAAATATTTACATATCTTTTTGTTTTTGAGGTTTGGATTAAACCCATTTAAGTGACCAGGCTAACTATAAACCCTCATTTATGAACTTATGAAAACTTAGATAATGGTGGGGTAGGGTTTCCAACGTTTTTGAGAACCGACCTAGACATTTACAATTCCTAAAACTCCAAAGGCAATGCCAGCTTTCAATGGTTTCTCTCCAATTATAATAGTGATGTAAGGAATAAAAATTTTAATATCCTTATGAATATGCTTACCATACAGACACACAAAAAAAAAAAAAAACCTCAACTTAACCATTGAATTATAAAACATCCTTTGTACAACATTTAAAACTGCCTGCTTAATGCTTGGGTGTGAGAAGAAGGAGCCTAATGTGATGAGCCAACTTTTCCCTCAAAGGCTTTTTATTATTAAAGACATCAGTGGCATATGCTAAATATATCATGGATCATTTTACACAGACAGAGGCAGGGGAAGAGAACACGAAAGGAAGGTAACATTTATCACAGGAAGGCGCTCAGTCTTTCAAAGATGGACGGATTCCTGTTGCTGAGAAAAATAAGTTCTTTCTTTCCCTCTTCTGTTCGACCTGCAAGTAGAAAAAAAAACAAAGTTTTTCCATTAACTGCTGCTCATTTGTAATGTGAGAGCATATTTGCAACCGACAGCCACTTACTGTGTGGATGCTGCAGCCAGTTACGATCCATGTAATACAGATAGCAGCTTTCAAACTCCTGATCATTGTACTTTGAAACTGGGATTGGCACAAATGGGTCCATCTTATCAAATCCCACCTAAAATACAAAAAAACATTGTTCATTTGTCCTACAGCATATTACAATAATTTAAACAGTTTCTTATCAGTTGACATAACCAAAGAAAGTATTCATAGCTTGAAGGTATTCTTGGATCTTCTTAAATAACTGATTATTAATGATTCATTAATTTACGCACCTCTCCCAGGAGCTCTGTTGGAAGGTAAGCTGAGCGAGATGTGTACAGAGACCCTGTCTGAGACAGCGTTGTGAGAATGGCTCCTCCACTCTAAGGAAGAAGAAATAAGCTCAGCATGAATAAACAGAGCCATTGATTTTACACAAAAAAATTGATTTTAATAGTATAATAATTATGGTAAATAATGGTACAGTATATAACATTTACCCAGTCGTTCCTCAGCATTTTCCTCAGGTTGTGAATAAGTGTTAGCTCTTCTGCAGCAACCTGAGATATTATGTGAATGGATGTAGAGGATTAACATTAAATGTAAATGGTTACTTTTCACCATTTGAAGGACCCTACATGGTGGCATGTATGGGAAAAGTGCAGCACCTCGCTTTTGTCCTCCTTCTTCAGAGTTGTTCTGCCCCACAGAGCATTGACTCCATCTACAGCCACAGCTATTCTGAAAGTTCCATCTGTAGCACTTTCAGCCTGCAGCCTCAGCTCACGCAGTAACGCACCTACCACATCACTGCTGCTCTTGACGCGAGTCACACCCTGAAATCCAGAAGACAGAAATGAAAACCATTAACCATGACCTAAAGAATCGTGCAGCAACAGTACACATCTGGAAACACCTTCTAATTCTTTCATGATGTGTGTTATTTCATAGTTTTAACCAAGCAGTATTGTTCTAGAATGTAAAAATAAACCACTAAATAAAAAACAATGAATTAGTGTGTCCACAATTAGTTGTGTCCAAACTTTTGATTGGTACTGTAAATTAACCACATCAGATTCACTATAACAACTGAAAACTCCTACTCAGTATTTTTTTTTTTAGTGATTACACAATATCAGACCAATCAAGTTTAGTTTAGCAGAAAAAGTGGATGAGGCAACAAGGACTGATAATTAATAAAACAAATAAAAAGCTGACCTGATTAACTAGTTCCGCTAAAGGCCGTCCTTCCTCTGTGCTCTCTCGCTTGGTCCACATATACCGCTTTGTTGTCTTTATCTGTCAACAGTAGGCAATAAGTCATTACTAAAATGCATGCATACCACAGCGTGATTAAATTCTTGAATCTGATTGGTCAGAAGGTGTGTAGTTCTGTATAACAGCATGGTCTTGACAGTAGTTTTGACTGTAACATATGTGATTAGTTCATAATGGTGTGCTCATAGTAATAGGGTATTGTTTCTATAATAACAGATCATACACAAAATCTAAAACTAATAGATAAATTTGAATATCTGTTGCTTAATGAAGGACATTTGATCATTGTTGATGTGGCCCCGGTGAGGGAATGACACTCCAGATGTTGGCAAATCTATGTACTATAAATGCAATAGCATAATCTAGACCATGCTGTTATAAGAAAATACTACATTGTGGATTTTATTACCACATGGATCTAGTCACCACAGTTATAGTAACCGCTTACTTCATAAATTAAAATTTAAACATTTTATTATTATTATTATTATAAATTAATGACCTTCCTTTAATTACCTAGTTAGCTAGTTAATTACCTTTGACAGAAATTGTTCATTAGTGATTTTAAAATTCTTCAACCATTGGGAGGCCTGGATTGGCTGATCAAAGCGACCTGGGCGGGATGAAGAGGGTAGCAGCTCGCTACAGTTTTTAACCCACAAGTGAGCTGTACAGAGAAAATGAAGATAAATGTTTAAATTATTTGCAAAATACATAAAATATATAGTGTTTGACATGACAACTGTTCCCAAATAAACTTAACCTGCTTAACTACACTATTCAATTCAATTAGTGCTTTTAACAGTGGTTATTGTCACAAAACAGCTTTAGAACTAAATTTGAAATGTTCGGGAAAAATAATAGACATCTGTATAACTATCAGTTTGTTTTCTGTGAACAAGCCGAGGGACACGGCGTCAAGTAAAAGTGCCAAGGTAGCATCTCCTTGAGATGACAACAGGAAGAAACCTTGAGAAGAACCAGACACAACAGGGAACCATTCCGCATTTAGGAAATATCAGATAGTATGACCATACATCAGCCCCTGCTATATCTGTGTGCCATAAGGCTAAAGGTTCACTATAACGGAAAAGGTGTTTAGGTTAATATAAAGGCCACTTTTATTGTTGGAGACAAAAATGGAATTTTAGTCCTTAATGGTTGAGTGACTCACGTCAATTGCCATCACAGAAAAACTGCCTAATTACTATGTATAACAGTCTCTTTGGAAGCATTCAGCTACTAATACATAAAAGAACACTGGATCGATCTGTTTACCTCACACTTCCCCCCCCCATCAGATGACTGATTATATGAGTTCCTTACCATCTGGTATGTGCAGAACCAACCAGCCTTGAGTGAAGCAGAAATGCAGTGCATGGCACAGTGACATTGTTTTCCCACAGCCGGTCTCTCCATCTAATATACCGTCAAGGAGTATGCATAACATACAGGAGAATAAGCAGGAAAGACCAAGACTACACAAGCTTCAACAGCACTGACATATACATCTGCCTAAAAACATTCTGCTCAGAAATGGTGCATGTAAGAGGATACAGAGCAGGTAGCGCAGGGCAGGTTTGCTATAGTCAGCTCGTTTCAAATAAGAGATAAGCTCCAGTGCTGGCGGTCTCACCATAACACCAGCTTCACTGAACGTCTTTATCTGCAAACAGAGCAGACACAAATAAGATTTTGTGTAAATAATGTCAAAATCATCATTAAATCATTAAAAAATTTCTAGGGATGCACAAGAAAGTTGGTTACCTGCATCTGGAAGCGAGAGGGCAACCCATGAGGAAACAATGTGCGCACCTGCGCAGAAGGAAGAGTGTAGTACTGACCAGCATGATGCTCTGTATGGCAGGCCTTTGGAGTAGATCAGAGTGAGAAACGGGTATAAAGGACAATTCACATCTTCATACACTGCTTGCAAATAAAAAGTCACCATTTCAGAAGGATTGGATTAAATTGTATCAAGCAAAGAAAAGAACAAAGAAGATTTAAAATTACTGGAACTGGTATAAAAACCCTTCAACACAATCAAAACCTAGAAGGATAGTGCATAACCGTCAACTTTGTGGAAGAAATGGTCAGTGGTCATGAATGGAAATCACTAACACTTGAAGTTGCATGATTAAAAAAAAATTCAACAGTAAAAATCATAGCTGTGATTAATAGAGCATTTCCATAAGTATACAATGTGATGAGAAAAGCTGGCCATAAGAAAACCAGTGTTAGTGATATTAATTAGAAAAACAAGCAATGGAAAATGGTCATGTGGTCTGAGAAGCGCATGAAGTGATGCATAGTGCACAATGCACAACCCTCTGGAGGCAGTGTTATGATCTGGGGTTACTTACTGGGGTTGACCTAAATGACCAGGTTATCACATTAGTATAATTTTTTCTTCTTGACAGCACAGGCATATTCTAGAGCTAAAATTGTGAAAGCCTGGTTCTGGGAGCATGAGGAATCATTTTCACACATGAACTGCCCACCACATTGTGTGCTGTAATCAAAGCTAAAGATAACTGAACAAAATCTTAGTGTGTGCGACTTTGTTTTGGCCAGGCAGTGTATTTCGTATTAGTGACAAATTAGAGCATGTGTGAGAAACATTTGGTATTTTTCAGGCTGTTTTTACACACCGGATCATTCTCTGAGGTCCTGAATATGGAGAAGTGATGTGACGCATCAGAATCTACAGCCACCTCTGCCTTATCCAGCTGCTGCCCTGCACCACTTATGTGAAGTGGACGTGTCTGAGACACCTAAAAATGACACCATAGGTCAGTATATACTAAAAGAAGAAGAAAAAGGAAGTGCACAGAATTATATGCATATGTATAATGTTTACACTAAGTAAAAAGAATTTCATCGCATATCCTACACCATACATTATATGGACAAATGTATTTGGCCAAACTTGCAATGTCATTGCATCCAAATACATACACTTGGAGTTATATGGAGTTGGTCCCCCATTTGCAGCCATAACACTGTTCGTGGAAGCCTGTCCACAAGATTGGTGTGTTTCTGTGGGAATTTATGCCCATTCATTCTGTAGAGCATTTATGATGTCAGGAACTGATGTTGGACAAGAAGGCCTGGCTCTCCATCTCCATTCCTGTTCATCCAAAGGTGCTCGATGGGGTTGAGGTCAAGGTTGTCTTTATGATCCTTGCTTTGTGCACTGGGGCATAATCAATTTGGAATAAAAAAAAAGGGCCTTCCCCAAACTGTTGCCACAAAGTTGGAAACATAAGCATTGTCTAAGATGTCTCAGTATGCTGAAGCATTAAGATTGCCCTTCACTGGGGATAATTAAAATACCTGAATGTAATAATTAACAGGTTTGGCCAAATACTTCTGTCCCCATAGTGTATTTATGCACATGACAATAAAACATGATGATGATGAACAAGGGGGTACTTTTAAATGAGAACAAAATACAGCGTAAATTAAGAACAAGAAACAAAAGCACTTACAGTTAGACATAATCTGTTACAGAGTCTTGGGAGATTCAGGTTCTGTATGAAATACACATTCAAGTTTAAATAATGCATTTAACACGTTTAGTCTTATCATAATTCTGAAATAAAAGTAAAAGTAGAACTCTTGCAGATCAATTGCTCATACATAATGCTCATAGGTTAAAATGCTGGGTATAAACATCAGTCCTAATATTTATTATTTTAGATTAATGTAATCAAACTGACAGCATTATTCAATTATCCTGACTCTGTTCACGAAGCACTAGACACCCGGGGAACAAGTCAGACTGTCTCTTTCATAACCAATCATCATCTCAGCACTCTTTCCTCAAATTTAGAAACAGAAAAAGTAAACCATTCCTCCGACCTCTATCTGTTTTTGTGCACAATGCACAATTAACCTTGACTGGGTACAGGCAGCTCCGTAGCTAGCTATCGCATTAATCCCGACGCTTGTTAGCTTAGCACGACATATACACATGTACATATAATAATGACGTTACAGTCGCTTACCATGTTTCACAAAAAAACTGCTCACATCCACAAAGATACTAATACATGAAATACTGACTGTCAACAATGACCACGAGTGGTTGAAATAAAGCTTCGTCCTGTCCTGTCACATACACACGCTGATGGGCGCCGCCATGTTTGATTGACCGCAGGGAGGGAGGGAGGGAGGGGGGGAGTTAGGGAGGGGTGTATGACGTCACGAATCACCAGGCAAGAGAGTGGTTCTGGAGAGCGACCTAAAAATTCAGCTGCGCAATATAACGAGGCGTCGGCATGTGTTCGGATCAAATGAGCCAAATGTACTATTTTCATTTCTTTTAAATAAGGTGCATCCCAACTTCTGACTGATATAAAGCTTAATCATAGCAGATGATAGCCAATGTACATCATGTTTATTTGAGCATGTTATTATTTTTTTTGACATGTCTTATCCACTTAATAAAATTCACACATACAGTTATACTGTGCATTACTACTGTAAACAGTTTATACCATATCTTTATTACCTACTGCACCATCTGTGCATTAATCACTCTCACTCCTTATTTACAACATTGCTATTTATTGTAAATAGGCCATCTCTGCACTGGTTTTGGCTTAGTGTTTAGCACCGTCGCCTTGCACCTCCAGGGTGCGATTTCCGCTTCAGGTCTGTGTGCGTGGAGTTTGCATGTTCTCCCCGTGCTTGGTGGGTTTCCTCTGAGTACTCTGGTTTCCTCTTACAGTCCGAAGACATGTACATTAGGTTAATTAGTGTCCCAAATTGCCCTGTAGAGTGTGAATGAGCATGTGAGTGTGTGTATGTGTGTGCACAGCGATGGATTGGCACCCTATGCAGAGTGTTCCCCACCTCATGCCCTAGGTCTCCTGGCATAGGCTCCAGGCTCCCCACGATCTTGCACACAGGATAGAGCAGTATAGATGATGCTTGAGTGAGTGAGTGAGTGAATAAGGCCACTTATGCACTTCTGGTTAGATGCTAACTACATTTCATTGGCTCTGTACATGTACTTTGCACAATGACAATAAAGTTGAATCTGATCTAATCTAATCTAATCTAATAAAGTCATATAAATGGGTGGGTCATACTGTATTCATATATGGAATAAAAATTCTCTCATTCTCTCTCTCTTTCTCTATTTATTTACTCTTTGACACTTTTGTTCATTTTTCCTCTATAATATAAGTGAGTGTGTGCAGAGCAAATAAAATGTTGTTTTTTTTAGGTCACTGTTCATTTTATCTTTTTCCCTTAATAGGGATCCTGGCAGTGGAGCTGCAGAAACTCCATTTGTTTGCTAAGATTATTATTATTTCCAGCCTTTAGTGTATATGGGAAGAAAAGACTGTAAAAGCTAGAGCTCAAAAATTTGGCACACTGATGCCCCGCACCCCAGATGAGTGCTCTTGCAGTGGTTGTAGATCATAACTTGTAAACCTCACTCACTCACTCACTCTCACCAATCGTCCATACCGCTTAATCCTGTATACAGGGTCAAATTGTCTTTGGACTGTGGGAGAAAACTGGAGTACTGAGAGTAAATCCACCATGCACGGGGAGCACATGCAAATTCCATGCACACAGAGGTGGGAATCAAACCTATCCGGGAATCGAACCCGGATCCTGAAGGTGCAAGGCGACAGTGTCAACTCAGGAACCAATTGAAAAATATAAATAAAACATTCATCTCTAAGCATTCTTTGCCTTGAGACAAATGAGTTGGTGTAGGCCCGTCCACGTCTACCTATGTTAATTTCCACCATTTAGAATTATTTTTTCCAAATCTACTTTTGCAAACTCCTCCTAGCAGGTTGTTCCAATTCACATGAAATTCGGTGTACATAATCATTAGACCTTCCTGGCAAAAGGTTATCAAAAAATCTCTATCATACAAATCATTTGCCTTATATGGTAGATGAACGGAGAGGGAATGCACCATATGCATTACATTAGCTGTATTTTTTGAATGCAAAGTCAAATTTGAACAAAACCTGGTACACATATTCGTGAGGAAGGTCTAAAGGCACACGCCAAGTTTCATTTTATTTGGACTTTAAGCAGCGCTATAATTAAAACTGCACAAAGATTCAACCCATTTCGGCAAGGAAGTGTATTTTTTGTGCCTCTTCCTAGCAACATGTTGAACAATTGGCTAAAATATCGTTTGACTTACCAACAAACATGGCCGCCAATAATAAATTAAAATTAGCAGGTTTAAATGAGGTGGCACGGTGGTGTAGTGGTTAGCACTGTCGCCTTGCACCTCCAGGGGCCGGGTTCGATTCCCGTCTCTGTGTGCATGGAGTTTGCATGTTCTCCCCCGTGCTTAGTCGGTTTCCTCCGGGTACTCCGGTTTCCTCCCACAGTCCAAAGATATGTAGGTTAGGCTAATTGGCGTTCCCAAATTAGTAGTGTGTGAATGGATGTGTGAGTGTGTGTTTTTGTGTGCCCTGCGATGGATTGGTGGCACCCTGTCCAGGGTGTACCCTGCCTTGTGCCCTAAGCCTCCTGGGATAGGCTCCAGGTCCCTGCGACCCTGAATACAGGATAAAGCGGTATAGAAGATACCAGTGAGTGAGGTTTAAATGACTGTAAACAATGAAAAACATCGGGGAGACTATACGGGCATGGCATCGTCAGGAAAATGTTACCAAGTTTCAGCACAATCGGCCACAAGGTGGTGCTATAAAAGACAAATTTACGTTTGGGTTCACAATTCATGAACGCTATGGGCAAGAATAAATAAATTGTGCATACAGAGTCAGCCAACAAATATATACACACTTCAGGAAAAGACATATAGTATGATGTAGTTTATATTCATATAATATTAACAATATTATCATAAAATATATATACATTTTTTTCTTTTCCTATAAATGTATAAATTTATAGTGTAGAAATGTGTATAAATGTTTTGACTGTCTCTATTTCTTTCTCTCTATATATATACATATACACTACCGTTCAAAAGTTTGGGGTCACTTTCTAACTCCATGATGGTTCCTGATTTTTATTTCTTTCT
>JAOVVA010000048.1:26395427-26423746 GCA_028565275.1 Leiocassis micropogon
AGGACATGAAGTTAGTTGGTGTGAGAGAAGAGGATGCAGAGGATAGGGTTAGATGGAGGCAGATGATTCGCTGTGGCCACCCCTGAAAGGGAACAGCCGAAAGACAAAGAAGAAGAAGTAATAAATTATTTACTTTTATACACATTGTCAAACTTGCACAAAAGTTACTTCTGTTGTTGGTAATACTATCTTATCTTATAACATATTACCGAAGCACATGGGTTAAGGTGAATGTTTTTGGCACAGTCTTGTTATGAAAAGTCTTAAATAGAGCTGTGTCTTTGGGGGCAAAATGATTTAAGATGTTTCATGTATGTCAGTTTTAGGACACAAAAAAAATTCTTTACGTAAACAATACGTGATCTGTGAATATATGTTTATTTGGATGTATCTTGTCTTCTGTTTCAGCATACATTTAATATTCAATTTGATTTAATTGCTCAGAAAATCCACATGTAATTTATGTGTAGAATTTTGCACCTGCCGATATGATTACAATGTTTGACACATTCAATACAGTTGAAAATGTATTTATCTGTAAAAAACCTACTAAATTTTACATTTGTACATGGTGATTCTTACTGTGATCCCCACATGCTTAATGAGCTTTATGTTTGGTGTACAATGATTTAAGCTGTTTAATTTGCAGGCAGTATGTCTCATTAAGCACACTATTCATATTTCAGGAAATTAGTGCATAGGCATTATGATAACCCTTAAAAGTTGTTTTTATGCCTTATAAACTGTGTTCCTAATTTTAAATAAAATGGAGTGTGACATCTCCAAGGCATTCTAAGAAGAAGTTGTCAGCCTGTGAAAAACAACCAAACCTTGCGAAAATATGTGGCAAAGGATGTTACATGCCTTTGCTGTTAGGATCCTGATAATCACAGCCTGCAGCTATGTAAAATTTTGTAATGCTTCAAAAGAAAGTCTCTTGGATAAACATTGATGTAGCAGTTCAACCTATCAGTCTTTGATAATCACTCAGCAAGGATTTTCACTGGTTTCTAATGTACATTATTATGCCTACTTTACTTTTTTAATTACACTTTTTATACTTTTATGTGAGGTTTTATTCATCATAAATTTCATAGATGGTAAAAATGACATAAGTTTCTATGAAATGATAGAAAAGAGGAAAATCTAGCATTAATGCAGTATAAATAAATATTTCTATTAATGAAAATAATAAAATTTTTGTTGACATTTTGGGTTCATATATAAAATGATTGTTTTTTTTTTAAAACATTATCAAAGTATAAAGAAAGTATAAAGACAGTATAACAGGTTTTGTTTCATTGTGGGGCATATATCAGACAGAGGGATAACAAAGCACCTACACTGAAACAGAACAGACATAATGATGTTTACATTATAATAATAGTTCTTTTAGTATCCACTCCACACTCCAGATCAGTAGCTGGCATAATACTGTACATCTAAAGCTGGTTTGCCAGCTGCCATAAAACCCTAGAAATAAAGGATTCTTAAATTTGGAATTTAATTTTAACACTTTGATGCATTATACTCGGATCATCCTGCTTTTTTTTGGAAGAATTAGCTCTTTGTTTGAATGATACAGACATGTTCGCACACTTGATGTTTCAAGAATATTGATGGTTCATTGAGTTTTTAGGACCTGTCATTCTAAAAAAAGATAGTAGGGTTGTATAACAACAAATTCTAGAGGAATGCTCAGGATACATGAGACCATAGAGCATAGAATGAGGACACTTTTAAAACCCTAAAAGAGAAATAGGACATTCCACCTTCGCCTTGAAGGCACATGCAAACAATGACCACAAGACCACAAATGGGTTATTTGGGAATGACATATAATTTAAGGATTCATACCCAAAAAGAATAAATGTTTTGTTATAAGCCTGAAAGAATTTTCTGACACATTTTTGTGTAATTTCCTCCTTTACATATGTGCCCGGTCATGATACATGTCATCTTCTCCCCCCTGTTGGGCCCTTGGGCAAGGCCCTCAGATTAGATAAAATGTAAGTCGCTTTGGATAAGGGTGTCTGCCAAATGTTTGAAAGTGATCAATTTAACTTTAACTTTGATTTGTTTTTCTTTGTGATATGATTCCCAGCCATTGCCCTAACCCCGGCCACTGTATGCAGTGCCGGTCCCAAGCCCGAATAAAATGGGAGGGTTGCGTCAGAAAGGGTATCTGTCATAAAACCTATGACAATTTGTGTGTGGATCGGACGGACCGCTATGGCAACAACTTGCCGAGATCAGACGAAAGACCAACAACAACAGTGTTAATTATTTATTAAAAAGATTTATTGTAAGACCATTCTGCATACAATGCCTATATGTCTTGTTCTTACGGATAATTCACTGTATCATGACAATTTATGGATCAAATAAACTATTGAAAATTGTGGTGAATTGTATGGTACACTACTGGGAAAATGAAGAAAATCCAGTCCAGTATTAAACATTTTCTGGTTACCATGACAAAACCCAATTTTGAAAAAATTGCCGTCAATAGGTAATATATTATTCAATATTAAGATCAAATGCTGATATTGTTCTCCACTGGGAATAAGAATGACTTGATGTCCTGAAACTGTACCTCAGAGCACACAGGCTGCATTGATGCAGCGTTCAGACTGTACTATCTCACAGATGTTCCTGTCGATGCTTCACGACTATCCACTTTCATGCAACAATAGATAGTTAGATAGATTTATAAATATACTCTGGTTAAGATGGTTGACATTTTGGGTTCATCTATAGAATGACATGCTTGAATGCATGGATCTGCTGACTCAAAAAGCTGATGTCATCAAAAGCCAATTTATATTCATATACACCTTTCACATATTGTTAGAGTAAAACTAAAAAAAGTTGCTTCTACTTTTGACTCAGCAAAACCTCAAAACTTAATTTCTGTGGCAAGATAAGGGATTTTGCACAGTGCAGTAAGAAAATGTCCACGATCCTGACTCTGTGTATGACCCTTTACAAAACTTTTAATTGATGAGGCAGTAAAGTAAATGAGTAATAATCATATGCTAATTAGTTTACCACTAAACTAAACAATTAGCCCATTATTAGTTGATTAGTGTATCATTATTTATGACAGGAAGTATGCTAACAAGCTAATCAATGCTTCTTAATTAGTTCACTAACCTGTAAACTGTAATATGTTTGTGCAAATGTATTAAGCTATAGTTAGCAGGCTGGTTGTAAGCTAATTGTGAACTACTCGAACTAGGTTAGAGAGGAGATATTTGAAGCCTACATTAAAGCAACAGTATGTAACTTTTTTCAAAAATGTTTCAGTATAAATATTCCCCAAAACCTAATGTGGAGAGGTGCTGTCAAAGCCTTCTGTGACCCTGACTCATCAAGCAGCCTGGCAGCAGTGCAGAGATACCTCTATAGGTTTGTCCTTCTAGACAATCAAGGAAGGCCAGACTCAGGGGTGAGAGCACACATTTGCTGATCAACACATGAACACACTTTAGATCGACTGCTCTCTTTGCAGCGAGGTTTCAGATGACACTATGGCTGACTTACAGGCTAGCTCGGTTCTGTATTTTAGTATCACCTGAGTCAGTGGACACACAAAAAAAGTGCACGATAAGAAACAGTTTTAAAGAAAATAAGAATAAAAAAGAAACCATAAAAATGTGATTTAGATCAAGAATCTGTGACACCTTCTGGAGCGAGTTGAGAGAAAATTTCCAAAGGGACGACGATTTGGCATTATTTCTGCTTGAGTGGTAAGTTGTGAATTTATTGTTTATTGTAATTTGATTATGATTCATACCATTATGATTGTAAGTCATGCCAAACATTTCCAAAACTTTTCTGTTGAAGTGCAGGGCCCACTTGTTATTATTGTGCCAATGCTTACAAACCGTGTTTGCTGTAACAAAAACGTGTAGTGTCTGCCTGTCCTTTAGTGATTTTTTTTTAATGCGGCTGAGCTGTACTGCTTTTACAATAGAAATGAATCAGGATAGTCAGGTCTATGCATATTCAGTGTAAGGTGTTTTGACATATGGAAAAAAAAAAGCAGTAATGTTATATTACGTGTGCATTTAAGATGAGCTTGGAGCATATTGGAGCATGTGGGAGGGTTGGGTGAAGTGGATGTACTTGAGAGTCTCATGCTGATTCTCACAAGTCACATATTGTAGCTTTAAAAAGCTAGTTTGGGATCTAGTTTTGTAAAGTGTAATAGATTAGATTAGATTTTATTGCTAAGGTAACCTGACTGATACAATCAATAAGATGACTTACTGCACTAATAACATTATTCATTCATCTAGTAACCACTGTAGTCCAACTAGGGACTGTGGAGGCCAATGGGAATTATTGCATTTATTTCCATTTTTATGACCATTGTAGGACCTCTGGTCAACATCCACACACACTTTCACACACTAGGGCATTGGAAACCCCACCTAGACTAATTTGCATGTCTTTGGACTGTGGGAAGAATCCGGAGTTCCAGAGGACACCCAACAAGCATGAGGAGAACATGCAAACTCCATGCATACAGACCCGAGGTGAGAATCAAACTCGGACCCTGGAGGTGCAAGGTAGCAATGTTAATCACTAAACCGTCATGCCACCAATATCATTCACTTATTCACTTACTCATCATCTATACTGCTTTATCCTGTATACAGGTTCGCAGGGGGCCTGGAGTCCATCCTAGGAGACTTAGGGCACAAGGCCAGGTACACCCTGGATGGGGTGCTAACCCATCACAGGGCACACACATACACACACTCATACACACTTAATCACACATACACACACTTACTCACACACTAACGACAATTTGGGAATGTCAATTAGCCTGATCTGCATGCCTTTGGACTATGGGAGCAAACTGGAGTACCCGGAGGAAACACACCAGGCACAAGGAGAAAATGCAAACTCCTTGCACACAGACCCAAAGCGAACCCAGACCCTCTAGTTGCAAGGAGACAATTCTAACCACTATTGTTGATATTGTTGTGCTGCCAATATCATATTAATAATACAATTTATTATTAATCAGTAACCAGAATAAATAAACGAACTGATTGACTTATAATTGAGTAAATTATTTTGAAAACTGGTTAGGTAAATTATCAACTGCGTGGTTTCGTGTATTTGTTTTCTGTTATGGAGTCTTCCCTCCATATAAAGAAGTTGAGGCAGCTTTGTAAGTGGGTGTGTTGGATCGAACTCGGGGTGGAATGCCCCCTCTGGTGACTTACAGTAGTGCACTTATTTTTGGATGACACCACGTTAAAGTAAACGAAGCAGAAATCAAGCAGCCATGGTGATTTTGTAATCTTCTAGGCAGTGCATCGTTGCAGTCCAACTTGGTGCAATATCAACGCATCTGAAGTCTCTACATCAATATATGCATAAATAGATCTCAAAATCAAGCCTTAAACTATTTTGAGGAAGTGCCCGGTGATGGGAAGTAGCTTAACTCGACCGGTCAGGAATTAAATCCATGTTCATTTTCAGGTTCATTTTTTTTTTTTAGAGGTTAACGAGTTTGTTTTCTTCCCCAGTCATGGACGCTAGGCTGTGCTCGGTGTCTTTAGTTGAATAGGTCGCAGAGCACTGTAGCGCTCGCTTAAGCCGTTACCTACTAGTAGTGGATATGTGGGTACACAATGTACGAGTGTGCTTTTGATGTAAAACAACTGCGCAAGAGACGGATTAGCGGGCGGGAGAGAAGAGGAGAGAGAGAGAGAGAGAGAGGAGGGGAGAGCAGAAGAGAGGAGAGAAGAGAAGAGGAGAGGAGGGGGCGCAGGAGAAGGGGGAACTTGAGTGTCGTACGCAGTTGCACAATGTTCATCTTTACGGCTCCATCAGTGCACGCAAAGCTCACGCAACATCCCTGCGTTCAGCGTTTCGCCTCACTCGTCAATTAGCTGGAGGATATATACTGGCGTGATAGAAAATATCTCGGTAAGTCCTGCGTCGTTTTATCGTATTTTATAAACCGACTTGGAAATGGTTATTCTAGCTCCTTCTCCGACTTTTTTTTTTTTTTTTTTTAAAAACCTCCGCGTTGTTTTATTAAAATATTTTTAATACGTTCACATTTAGGCCAGGGTGAACAGTTACACCGCGGTTAGTTTGGTTTAAAACAATTCGACAGGAAATTCTAAACAGTTTGGCTGTTTCATTTCAGCACAGTGTATCTCCTGGAAGCTGAATAATTACAGTAGAGGCGTCCCATCCGTGCATGCCTAGGTAACTTCGGCATTTTTTTTTATGTTGTGAACACTCACAAGCGTAGTATTTTGCATGACCTAATGCTAAAGTCAGCAGCACCGTTATAGTGAGATAATTCCGCTTATTTACTCACTAACACGAACAAACTGCACACGGTATTATATAGACTATAAGCTGAGCCGAGTAGCGCGGCTCGACTCTCGTGCACAAGTAGCTCGCGCTGCGTGTTCTTCTCCACCGAGGTGGCGGAAACGCCATTGTAACGTTTGCTGCTAATTAATTACCCCGCGTTTCTCTGGCCCTTCTTCCTCCTCGTCGTGTTGTGTTCTAGTTTATTCTATTTTCGGAACACCAGTTTATATCTAGGTCAGAGAAATAGTGCAGAAACGCCAGTGGTTTTAAGTTCCTCAGACGAGTCGATGGCAATCTCAGTCCCTTTTCAGGAGCACTTCATGGAGAACTCAATTCACTAAGAGGGGAAAAAAAAAGCAGACAAGTCTATCACCCTATCTATATATCTGTCCATGTTGCTATTCTTGCATACAGGACGACTGCAATTTAACAGTGATGTACACTCATGTCAGCTTTCAGCACTGTGCTCCATGGCAGAGTGATGGTGCCAGAATGGATGTCTATAATTTAGTATCATTTTATATATATATATATATATATATATATATATATATATTGGCCAAGATATGTATGTGTTCTGAGAAACTATTTCGGGAGTCCAATAAACCCTGCTTTTTATGGCACTGCTATCCTACTGAGGTAATATCTGAATTGTAGTATCTTGCCAAAGGCTGTATGCACTTGACGAAGGAAGGACATAAGTGTCTCCTTCATGCAAATGAGGACTACTGAAATAGACCTGAAGAGACAAAGTGTGAAAGTGAGTTAAAGAGGACGAGAAAGGCGAAGAGGTGATCGCTTGTTAAGTAAATGCGTGCGCTGGTAGAGATCAGACCAGACGAGAGGGGAAGAAGGGAGGGGAGCGCAACATAGTGGCTTCGAATGACTTCAAGAATGTCTGAGGTCATTTATGTATTTGCCAAAAAACATTAGCAAAGATGTCAGCATCACTGCCATTAAAGCGAAGGTCTTCTGTCTTTTCTAAAAAAAAAGGGAGGATGGGTGTCTGCCAGGGACCGTACCTTATTCCACTTCTTTAATCAGTTGATCTTGGTCTTCAAATGAATATTACATTTGAATCGTATTTATCTGGAAATAAACCCCTGTGTTTTTCAAATAACATTGAAAACCCCTTTATTAGAAGGCTTATAAATACTAAATGGTGCAAATAGTGACTTTTACTGAATAATTCAATGTTACTAGTCAGTTTATCATTATTAGGTTTCAGTTTACAGTTTGCAATGAAGGAAACTGTTTTTGCTATTATGGGCAGTAATAAAATGGATAAAGAGAGAGAGAGAGAGAGAGAGAGAGAGAGAAAGCATTTAGACTCTTAGAAGGGTTAGCAAGCCTGTGGCAAAACCTTGAGAGGTAGGAGGTACAAATAAGATGAACGATTGTGGTAAACTTTGAAAAGCAGGCATAGTTCCCAGTGAGAAAAAAGAAAACCCCTAAAATACCTCTTTTCACTTTGCTCTACAGCGTACGTATGTACACACTGGCTCACGCTGCTCTGTGCTGTCTCTGTTTTCCTCAGGCCATTTTTCTTTTTATCATTCCATTGGGATTATTTTCCTGGCAGAAAAGTATACTCTGATATTCTCAATAAATCAAACACATCCGAATGTTTTCTGCAATGAATTAATATAATGCTCATATATTTTCACTATGGGGAGGTCCTGAATGGTTCAGCTATTAACCAGGTGCTGTTTTATTTATTTAAATGCGCAGTGTTTGGTGTTATTTAGTGACTGTGCCTTAGAGTGATTCGAAACGTACCATGTCAACTTTGTCGTTCGACACCTCTAACGCAGATCTAGATTGCATGTCCTGGGTTGTATTACTGTGTTCTTTCCCTCAGGCAATAGGCTGAGCTGTGGATTTTATGCTTCCCCTGTGGAAGTTAATGCACTGAGGTCATCATTCAGGATTGTTCTTAGAAATTAGCTCACACAGTGCAGTAAAGCACCTGCCTTTTGGAGAGCTAACAACATAGTTTCAGCGGACTTTTCTATGAAGTAGTTGGAGAATTTTAGTGATGACTCGGTCGCTGGAATTACTATGGGAATGTAGTTTGATGAGACATAAAGTATAATGCTATTGTTTTATATGTTTTATACAACCATTAGTTCCAACCGAGCAATCTGATTAGACGAGAGATATTTCATGAGTTGTGATAATGGACAGTAACACTATTGGCACATTTAACTATATGTATTACTCCACATCACAGAGTGTTCTAATAACCGTTAATTACACTCATTGTCGGTCGCAGCATGGACGAAAGTAAGAGAGAGCATACTGAGGAGAGAGCAGCTGGCTGCCGAAAACCACATTCAAAACCAGTCACAGAGGCACTTTCAGGAAGAAAACATAGCTGATAATGCTATGTCATTTTAAACAACACTTTGACTCCTTAATAATTGCTTCTAAGGGCGTTTTCACATTGGGGATCTGGGATTGTTTCCGAAAATCCCAAAATCTTCTTCATTTTGATCAGGGGGAACACTATCGTGCTGGAATCGGTAACCGTGCCCAAGTCTGCTCGAAGAAATGGTGTTGGGCACAGTTAAGCGGACTCGGGCACAGATATGAAGGCCAATCGTACCAGAGCATAGTAGTAGATCGCTGTTTAGACACGACATCATCAGTGCCATTGGTCACCTCCGAAATCTCAGTGTGCATGTAGCACACTGTGTGATCGCTGGCTAGCGAGGGAATCGAGAGAGGGATAGCAATCATTCATGTACACGGAATCGCTTCTGTAACATCGGTGGTCTTTTATGACAACTACAAAGTTAACTAGCATCTAACACAATGCCAAATTCCAAACCGCTCTTTGGGATTCAAGCCCGGAACCCGGAATTTAACACAGCAGATATTTTAAAGCGAAATAAGTGGAAATATAAAGGGAAAGTGACTCAGGCTTCACCCTCATGCCTAGCACGCTCTCTCTTGTGTGATATTGCGTAGTACAGTAATTATGATTACAGCTAAAAAGGTGATAAAGTTTTCTGTAATTCTATAATAGTGATTAGTATTCCTAACAATTTTGTTTTCTTCACTTCTCTATTCCAGTAGGCCAGGAATATAATGAAAGAAGACAGCACTGAGTTGGAGCTTTTACATTTTTGTTTAATAAGCACTTATCTTCATACCTGGACCTGTCATCATCTTAATTGAATAGCTCAATAGCTCTGCCCCCCCTGCCAGTTTGTTTCTGCACCGAGCATCCAAATGGATAAAAAACGGAAGAATGATTCATCTACGCCAGCACCGGAGAGAGAAAGAGCATGTGAGGAGACAGAGGGTAGAAAAAAAACGAAAAAGACCAAATCAGAAGAACTGGATTTCCTCTCCGAAGGAACTGATGGCCAAGATAAGCAGCTGCAAGATTTAACGATTAGAGAGGCTGACCATTCAGAAGATAATCTGAAAGCAAAGATCACACCTGGAGCAAAACGAACCAAGAAACCCCCGAAGAGCCTTGAGAACTTCATATGCCGTCCTTCTGTTCGGGTGTTTCAGAGGCCTGAACCTCTAGGGCAAAGTGTCTGCAAACGAAGAGATGGTATAAGTGCTAAAACTAGACTCTACACTCAGTTATGTCATCCTGTTCAAAAGAAATGTAACACTGACTCAGTGGTAACAAAAGACAATTCAGTGGTGACAAATACTGATCCATCAGCACTTTCTCCCTCCTCTCACATTCCTTCTAGTCTTATGAGTCTTGCTTCAGACACTGCGAGTACAAGGTCATCTAAAAAGGTTGGAGTCATTTTATATTTTATTTATGTCTGGAATAAACTGCTAAAGACTAGAATGAAACAAAAAGTGCTTTTTCAGGGTAGAGTAGGAAATGTAACGTAATGTAATGTAATGAACAGCACCATGAAAATTATGACATGAAATTATGCACTCGATAGTCTTTTGAAAAAGTGAAATTATCCAGTGTAATCTGCATTACAAATGTTGTGTGACTTTGTAACAAAGAGTTAATCTATTTTTGCCTCACCTTCTTTCTCTGCCTGTTGTAACTTGACACTGTTTCATTTTTCTTTCCCTGTCTGTAAACTCTCTTTCACTCCCCACCTTCTACTGTATGTCACATTTAGTCATTTTTTGTCAGAATTTGATCACTTGATATACTGATACTAATACTCGTCCTTCACTCTTGCCCTGTGGTCAGGCATGTTTGGTTTTCCTTCTATATGCCACACTGGAAATTAGTAATTTAATGGATAATAGAAGAAACCTAGAAAGAAAAAGGAAATTTGGATTTTAGGTATACGCAAGAGTAGTCGTGTATAGTGATCTTCTACTTATCATGCATCGTCTGTTTTGACAGGTTCTCCCAAAACAAACTAAGAAGACAGATTTAAAATCAGATATAACACTACAGGAAACCCCACAGTCAACCAACAAACTGTCAGTTTCTCACAAGGTAACTCATAATACTCAAATAAAGCAGACATACTCCTCCAAAAATTCTCCTGATTCAAATTCCACTTCTCAACAGGACTCTAACCCACAAGAGTGCATTAACGTTTTTAATGAGGACAAGACACAGCAAGGTCAAGCCAGTCCAAACTCCAGTTATGGAAATCCAAGTGGAGCTAGTTTACATACTGTGCCATCCAAACTAACATCCTGCTTTCAGAAAAATGCCTCAAAATGCAACGAAAGCAATTCAGAAATGGCTTCACATTGCAGTATCCGTTTGAATCCAAAGAAGGGTGAGAGCTGTGTGGATGATCCCGACAATGCTGATATCAGAGGAGTGACTAATGAAAAGAATAAACACCAACATTCCTCCATGCAAGAGGCAAGTCCTTGTACAAATGACCTGCCAGAACACCCTACGTCTTTCCAGGTAGCTGATTCCCCATGTTCCAGGAAGTGCATTGACACCTCATCAGACCTGTCAGAGAACAGCAGAGGAAGCAATGGACAGAATGAAAATAAAGATCTAAATTGGACTTCAGATATAACCATGAAATCCCCCCAAAATCCTGCTTTTGAGCATAAAACTTATGGCAGTGCAAGTGGATCGGCTAACGATGAGCATGGAAAGCAAGTCAAGTTTGGTACAAGTCAAGAGCAAATTAAAGTACATCGTTTGACTGACACTAACAACTCTGTAGGGTCTACAGTAAATCCCCAAGTATCTCCTGCTCCAGTAAAATCTCTGACAGATGACTTATCCTCAAACAGCAAGCAGGACAAAAAAATGTCAAAGAAACAACCCATAAGAAATCTTCGTAGCAATAGATTTGCAAACATGACCAGTGAATTTAATCACAGCCCTGTTTCCTGCAAAGTACCACACAGTGCTTTACAAAATGAATCTCAGTTTAATAGTTTTTCAAAATCATTGTCCTCACCTCAGTGTGAACAAAATTCCGATGAACAACCTTCCAAATCAAAACCCTCTCAAAGCTCAAAAAATCGCTATTCAGAAATTTCATCTCTAAATAATACACCATCTCGGAAAAGGGGTAGACCAAAAACAAACAAATCAGCAGTGCAGTTTCAGGCAAACAGTTCTCAAGTGTCAGTTGTTAATCCTCCAAATGATCAAAACACAGAAGATATAGAGCCGGAACATGATATGAAGCAGACAAGGCCTATGGCAAAAAAACGTGGGCGCCCTAAACAGTCTTTTTCTATCCAAGCACAGGAAAGTCTGCCAGAATTAATCTCTAAGAAACAGGGCTCTGGGGACCTTAATATTACTCCCAAAGACAAAGCAAGAAACATTCAAAAGTGCAAGAAAAGCAAAAGGGTAATAATGAAGACAATCATTGGAAAGATCAATAAGATGAAAGTGAAAAGGAAAGATCAAGTGCTCACACAGATTCTGCTGGGACAGAAGCAATGTGACGATAAAGAAATGTCTCACGAAGGCACAGAAAGAGATGCATGCAGTCCGGAGTCTACTGCAACACACTCCTTATCTTCTCTTGTATCATCTTTCGGGGGTAAGCTTGGCTCTCAAATTAACGTCAGCAAACGAGGAACTATCTACATGGGAAAGAGGAGAGGTCGCAAACCAAAATGTTACACGACCTCCAATGTTTCTTCCCAGAAATCTCCACAGGTGTTTCCAGACAATCCACAGTTTTCTCCCACGTCTACTTTTGCACAGCCACCATCAGGTACACAAAACGTTCCTGTATCAGGCTCCTCTAGCGCACTTAAAAACATTGCAGCATCTTCATCATCTGGGAGAAGCTCACAGCTACATTTTAGTACCCCAAAAATCAAAGCAACTTCTTTTAAACAGCTCAGTGAAAATTCTCAGGCTCAGTGTGAAATAACATTGACGTGTAACAGTGGGGATGGAGTTAATGATAACGCCATATCAGACAGGGGTGAAAGGAATAACTTGCTGGATGAAGGCATGGGATTTTGCTCAGCACCAGCCACGGGCTCTGTATTCACAATGTCTGGTGTTTCTGAGAGTAATTCCTTTCATGGTAGGCCAAAGGCTTTTTCTTCCTTGCCTTCAGAGCGATTTTTTTCTCCACATTTGCCATTAGGCTCTGGTAGGCCACAAGATTCCAGTCCCTCGTTAACATTCACAGACCAAGAGGCACACAAGTTTAAATGCCATCGGAAGGGCCATCACTGCCTAAGTCGAGAAAAGCTTAGAAGACATAAATATAAATGCAAGAAGAAGTATATGCAACTCAAGGCCAAATGCCAAGACCCTGAGTTTCTCGCAGATATTGATGACTTAGTTGTCAGACTGAGCAAGATCCGTATTGTGCAACGCATCACCCGGACAAAGCCTGGAGATGACGTTAATGCATCAGGAAGAAAGACTGTAAAGGGCAAATGTCAATCCTATGATCTTCAACAGTGCCTACAAGAAAAAGTTCATCCCCCTGCCATGTTTCAAATTAACCTTAGTGGGTACTATTCACCACATTCTGCCCTGTCCTGTGAACCTCTTCATTATGTCAGAATGGCAAATATGAGAAGAAAGCACGGTTGCTCCACTGAACCAAATGAACAAATTGTTTCACACTTCCCTATGATGCACAAACTTGGATACCCGTACCCAGGTGGTGGATTTATCCACCCATCCTACAAAGTACCATTTACAACCGCCTCGCTCGGGTTCGGCCTCTGTCGAGGATACCCATCCGGTGCAACGTTATATCCACTCCCTTTTCCACCATCATATCTGCATCACTATCCTAAGAACCCCATTATAAGTCCGTCTAAGTTTCACAAGAAGAGGACCAAGTTCCCAAGGCAAGACTCTGCAATTTGGGGACAGAACACATTTGGGGCATATCCTAGGATGTCCCCGCACTCCTCCTGTGACTGCTTCAATCCAGATAGTGGGCAAAGGCAGAAACAGAAAGAGAAAGGCAAAGGAAGGCGGGATAAACATAGCATGATGACAGAAAGACAGCATGGAAATGATGCATGTTTTCGGGTTAATAATTTCACAACGGACAATGAAAATTCAGGAAGCTGTTCATTTAACTTGCCTTCCCCCTCTTCAATTTTCTCCCAAGTCCAACAGAAAGACAAAACCTTTCCTTTTACACATTTACCTACATCAAACCTGGTACAAGGAGGAGAAATGAGGTGGTCAGACCATCAGCCAGCGTTTGGCCTTGGCAGCAAAAACTCAAACCAGCCCTCTGAAACACTTGAAATTAATTCCGTGGGCTTTGAGAATACCTCAAAAGGTCCAGAGACTGATGGGAACCCAGTATCAGCTCAGCAGTTACACAGAAGAGCGCAGCCTTTCTTAAAACATCCTACGCTCATTGGTGGGACACAAGGCCAGAAAAGGATCACCAAGTCAAGAAGGAGTGAAGAAGTGACTGGGCTCTCAGATGTTCTGAAGGAACAAGCTAAGACATCTGTGCAAGCGCTATCTTTGGGGGATAAGAGAGCACCAGGTAAGAAGGTGGACATATTTGATTGTCATTATTACAATTTTTTTTCTTTGTGGATTAAATATATATTTTTGTTTTTGTCTTTATTACACATTATTATGCAGGAAAGTACTTTGTGCAGTTAAATCAAGCAGCTTGTATTATATTTAGGTGTCTTTCTGCTCATTTACCACCCACTGTTTAACTGGTGGCATAAGAAATGAGAGCACAGGCTGCTTTTTTCCTGTCTGTGTAGTTACTACTACAGATTTTAGCTGGCAGGCAAAGTGCTTTCAGACGTGTAAGCTCTTACGTATGTTTATCCAAGCTACAGATATGCTATGATATGTGGTATCCTGGCACTCATTTATATTGTTAACTCTATACAGACCTGCTGAGTGCAGCATTCAATCCTTTTGTTTTTTGAATTATTTTGCAGTGATAGTGCTGTGTAAATGCATGGAAAAAGCAGGTGCTGGATTATTATGAATTCCTGCCTTTTGTAGCACTTCTATAAATCAAATAGTTTGCACACAGTAGCATGTAGTCAATTCCAAATCCTCCTCCGAACCCGCCTTAGTACTGGAACTGCACTTTGGTTCTTTTTATTTTTCAGAGTACTATTTTACTGCTGTTAATTATTTAATGAGTCCCTCTGAGACTCCAGTGGAACGGAAGTACTATTTAGCTCATTGTTGTTTAAAGGTTTGGCAAGAAACAAACCTCAGTATGTGAGTAATGTATCTGAAAGCACTGGGTGGTGGATCATGTTTGTGGCATTCTTTGGGTATTTCTGAGTGGAAAAACAGACTTGCCAGCCTTTATTATACACCTATGTTGTACCCACACCCACAGGGCATTTTATCCGGCTCATGCACCATGAACATGCACTGGTACCTTTCCCCATCTAAGAAACAATCACAGGCCTCCCTGCTGATCTTATTTGGGTGGAACACCTTCCTCAGTACAGTATTTGTACAAAGTACAGCACTGTGGCTTTTTTTTTAACATGATGTGCAATGAATTGGACTTTATATTAAATATTCTCTTTTTGTAGGTGTACTTTACTTTGTGTGTTACTTGTCAATTGTCAGTAGCTAAAATTACATGAACAATATTTCTTCAATCTGATTGAAATCATTCTGATTATGTGTTCCAATGTAACACGATGATAAAGTGTGCATTTAAATGCTCCAAGGATTTAATCAGACTATAACTTATTTGACATGCGCAAAGTGGTTCTCCTCATGGTGAACTGTTTACTGTACCAAAAATAATCAAAATAAGATTTTTTTTTCTAACTTTAAGGTTAGAGTACGCTTCCCATATTTTTCGACAAATCCCACCTTCTGTGTTATGAGTGGTTGCAAGAATTCAGGGTCATTATGATTGGTTTGATGTTTTATTACGTATGAAGTGCAAGCCAATCAGTGCTGCTTCCTAAGCCAGAGACCCAGTAGATGAAAAGACATGTAGTTGTTCTCATGGAGTTTACTGATTAGGAATGGAAGTAGAATTTCCTTCTTTGAAACTTATATTCACTTCACCTATATTCCCCTTACGTTGGGCAAAGATACACAAAAAGTATATATTTTCTCCAACAAGCAAGAAATTATAAGTTATTTACATGATTAATTTTTTACCTGTTTATCAAAGGCCTACACCACCCCCTCTCATTCCGATCAGGTCAGTCTGTTCCGATTGAGCCGTTTCATGCATTTTATTCTGATTAGGCTATTATTATGATCCTTAGTGGAATATTAGGGTCATTGTAAATGAACTTAGCATCAGTTTCCGATCACTGGACTGCTGTTGACTGAGTATTTTGCAGTGACATAAAAGTGATACTAGGGCCATTGCTGTTCTGAGAAAAGTCTCCCACTTGACTCTGCACAGCGGTGGTCCTGATGTGGTTTCTTTTCCCTTAAGGATAGGCTAAAGAAAAGCTGAATGAAAAATTGACCTATATGATGACTTTCCCTTATAAAATAACAACTCATAGAAAAAATATGCCTATAGAGATAGAGGCCATATAGGATATAGAAAGTACAGGAGTGGTGCCAGATTTTATACAACCCGTTCTTCATGAGTGAGTTACTGTAGGTGACTCTATTTTACTTTATGAGATACTCGAGGCAAGCCCTGCTGTGCCTTTTAAATGCTGCAACCTATAACTTACATTCAGTAAGATTTTTTTGCTGAGCTCAAAATATGATCAAACTATATAGATATATTTTTAAAACAATTCCCCTGCTAAACATGTGAATGTTTTGTTTTGTTTTTTATTCCAAAAATACTGGTTTTACTATTAATATTTGATGAAGCTTTCCTTTGGAGTCTATAAAAGCACTGAGACTCTGACAATAATGTCAAAAAAGCTCGAACATCTGTAGGTAGATGTACTACATAGAACCTTTTGAACTCCTTTGTATATTGACTTTAGGTTTGTGTAAAGGATAGATTTGGAAGTACCTTTGGGGCTGTTATCTTGTTAAAAGACCCTCCTGCAGTATGAATAAGACTTGTGGCAGAACAAGCTTGTGACCTCTTTTTGAGAAATTTAGTTATTTCAGAAACAACTAAATAAATAAATGTATAGATTATAAAAATAAAAAATATTAGGTAAATTCTCTTGGTTGGTTTAAAAAGAGGGGTCGTAACTTTTTATTAACTGACACAGGTCGTTCGAATTGCACGTTGGTAGAGTAATACTTCCTCTATATGAAGGCACTACCCAACATAATCTCCATCACAAGCGATGCATTTGCACCATCGCTGAACCCAAATCACGAATCCTCTGTGGCAATGTTTGCACTACAAACCACATTGCTCAGTTCTGATTTTTTGGTCAGGTCGATTTACATGTCATGATGGTTCACATTCAAAATTATAAGGGACTTATATTTGGCTCTAATGTGGACTCATCAGTCCTCTGTAACAGCATGCATGTGCACATCAATACGTCTTTGCTTACACCATCTGTGCTAAAACCTGTCATGAGTTTGTGAAAACACTCATTCAAAAAAAACTAATGCAATTTCAGCAAAAAATGTGATTGAGATTTGAGTTAGTTGGCTATATTTGTTGCCCGTTCTTAATCAAGTCGCATGACAGTGTATCGGATATGTATCAGATCCGATCTAAAAAAAAAAAAAAAACTCAGATATGTGCGCTCAGACAGCCCTAAAATTAGCTGTGTTACATTATGTAAAAGAAAAAACTGGAATTGAGTCACGAATGTAGCCTTTGAAATTCCCTTTTGTCACATTTGATGGTATTCCACTGTTTGTTTTCAATGCCAGCTTCATTAAACTTTTTCATCCATTTGTGCACAATGCTGTTGTCAGTGGTGTCACCTCTGAAAACATTCTGTAGTGTAGTGGATTCATCAGCTATGACGGAGGGGATTTTTAAAGAGGTTGCGAGAGTTGGGTTCAACGATGACGCAAATGGTGATGGAGATTATGTTGATTAATACCTTTGCATAGAAGAAGAGTTTCTCCAACATGTACGGTTTTAATGACCTGTGTCAGTTACTAAAAACGTTATGCCCATAAAAAAGATACTTTATTTGAATGTCATTGGCTTAATTTGCTCTTCTTCTGTGATTGGTCCTTGGGTTGGTGACTGTGGATTGCTTGGATGGGCCTTTGCCAAAAGGCAAAGTATGTGCAAAAAGAGGACACTTGTGAGAACTTTTTAAAGCCTTAAAAGAAAAATGGGACACTAGCAGCATGCACACACAACGACTGCAAATGCGCTAGTTGGGGTAGAGCCAAAGGGAATTTATGAGGGTGTGCCAGTGGGAAATAGGAAATGGCCATATATTTTGCACTAAGAGTTGCAATAACTCTACATTTGACTGTATTTGGTTAATTAAGTGGCAGTGCACTTGATTATGATTTATTATTCATTTTAATGATTTTGTACATGATCTGAGTTACTCTGGGCCGGTACTCTGAGTTGTCTTCTTTTAATTTTAGAAGGACCTTTTAATGAACGTAACTGATATTTGATTAAATGTTAAAACCAGAGTATTGAGTTACATATCGGCTACTGATGCATTTTACTGGGGAGGAACGAGCTCGGGGTTATTTGCGGTCAACTCTATTCATGCACACAACCATTCTCACATTCATTTATTTGTAGACTTAGGCATGACAGAGACGTAACAAGTCCCTCAGAACCGCTCGGAGTCGTGCTATACAATTCATCATTATAAATTATGTGCTTACTCTGTTATCTGCCTGCCAAGGAATGTCCATTTAGAGTCCTGCTATAGAGCTCCTGTCTGCCAGTGGCCAATATACACTATTCTGTTTGCCTTGGAAAGGTAGAAAGAGAAAAGTGCAGGCATTCAGCAGTGGTAAGGAAATGTGGTTGTGTGGGTGGGGGTTAGCCTGGAAATCTCCAAGTGAACTTTTACAAATGGCTGAGAGGGAAGAGCGAAGGAAGCTGTTTTTGTGAAAGCCAAAGAGTATATATGGCCAGAGTACATCTTCTAACTAGTTTCATATGTGCCTTAACACTTTCCACCCCGACATCTTTGGTCAGATCTCGTTCTCTTTATCTCATCCCTTGTTGCTTACTTAACCTACTGCTGCATGCTTGTTTGTCCAGTCTAAAAATATACCTTTGCTATGATGCCTTGGCTGTTGATGTATTTACACGTACATGATGATGTGACAGAGGTAGATTTAAAGTGATCTCGGTTTGGCTTTTATCCAGCCTAGGAATAGCTCCACCATAGATGTACAAAGGAACAACACGCAAGTCACATTACAGCACCATTGCCAGGTTGTTTTTCCTCACCATCTCATATGTTGTCTGTCTGTCTGTCTTTATTTCTCTTAGAAGCTTATCCTTCTGTCTTCTTGGAATGCTCTTAAGCAGAACTGAAATGTAATGTTACTCCCCACTATATTCCCTGATGTATGATTGTTTTGTGCTGTAAAAGAGGTATTTGATGGTGTGATTGCACAATCCTGAATCCTGATTTCACAATCCTTGTCCTAAAGATCCAGGGTTTGCTGTGGAATGCATTTTAGTGCTGCTCTGTGAAATTGATTATGATTGTATCTAACCAGTAGCAAAGTCTAACTGGAGTGCATTAAATGCTTGTTAAAAATATAACTTTTGTCGCAATAACTTCACATATTACTTTAAAGCTGCATTTTGTGCAATTTTATTTTAGCGCTCATTTCAACCTAATACATTTGTGTGTTAAAGTAAACAGAAAAGTATAGCACTTTTAAATGTAAATCTGTGTAAAATTTGGGAGTTAATTCCGCAATTTCAGAAGTATAAATATGGTGATGCAAACCAATACCATAATGTGTTCGAACTGTTTTTAAATCAAGATCTCAAGATTAATTATTGCCAGGCAACAATGTTGTTTGAGACCAGCTCCAGACCAGCTCTGACTGTGCAAAATAGACAATAAGTACAAAAAAATACAAAGGTAAAAAAGGACAGTAAATTGCAGGAAGGACTCTAAATATCAAATATGTTTTAGTTATATCTTGTTGTATAAAGCTTAGGAGAGATGAGTTAGTGTAACATTGCAGAAGTGGTTACTGATCAGATGGTTTGGTGTTCTATGCCCATCACCATCATGGTGTCACTGTTAGGAACTTAACCCTGTTTGTGCCAGGGGTGCTGTAACATGGCTGACCCTGTACCCTAAACCAGAAATATGTGGGGGAAAAAACAGGAATATGTGGAAAAAAGAACTTCACTCTGATGTAATGTCCATCTGACAAGAGAAAGTTCATCAGAATACGACAGGGAATTGGACAGTTAAGCATTCCAGTGGCTGAGGGAAAGAAATTTTTCTAAAGCAGCATGTTTTAGTAATTGTTTTCCAGAAGGAAATGGTTGAAATATGATGTATGCCCTGTGGGAATTGTTACTTTTCTGCAGGTCTTTTCCTGGTATACTTGATATTCAGAGAACAGCAGAAGAGGAATTTTTAAAAAATATGGAAAATGTGAAATGTTGTGGGAATATGAAAGTTTTTATAAAACAGTTATAATAGTTGTTGGATATTGTTAGTTACTTAATCTCAATATCTACTTGATACTTGATGTTTAGGAACAATCACTGAATTTAACTAGGGCTTTTGCTGTCTGCTTTTCAGGTATCAACCAAACAGGTGGTTTATCAAAAAAGCATCGCTGCAGTGATTCTTCTTCATCCAGAGAACGGGAAAAAGTTGTTTCAAAGGAGCCAAGGGGTTTTAAAGCCAAAAGGAGGCCCCTGATTAAGAATAAGTCAAACCATGTTCCCCAATCCTCATCACCTTTAAGAGATGAGCATGCACAGCCGGCAGCCAGAAATGCTCCTTCTACAAGTGCTAAGGTACTACAACAATTCAAGTCAGTAAAACATCAGAATTCAGAGGGACTGGATGTCTCAGATGTCATCGGAGTAAAGAGAAGAGGACCAGGACGACCAAGGAAGAGTCCTAAGCCCTCTTCTCCACCATCTTTACTTTCAGGTCCTGAACTGGCTTCATCTTTGACTATAGAAAAGGCAGGAGAAGACGACAAAGATAACAGTGACACAGTGTTGGAGGTCATTGAGCTTGTCATTCACGGAGAGCAGAGGAGTGGGAAAAAAAGAAAAAATTCTGAAAGTGTGGAAAATGGAGTTCAGAATCAGAGTGAAGAAACAGATGAGACAGAGACATCTTCCACTCACTGCCACATGTGCTCAGCACCCATTGGTCTATCACCTAACCGTGTTGAAGACAGTCAACCCGAGCAGGCCACTGCTTCCTTACCAAATAAGAAGTATTTATGGGCAGGACTTTATTCAGATGATTTTAAAACTGAAGAGTAAGTTCCCACACACACATGTGCACACCAGCCACTTTATTAGGAACACCTGTTCACTTGCTCATTCAAGCAGTGACCCAAATACCCCTCATGTGGCAGCAATTCAGTGCATAGAGCCATGCACTTACAGGTCAAGTATTAAATAACCGCTCTTTATAATGATGGAAACTATATTTTTTTCAATCCTGGCTTTAGTGAGTCTGTGACCCTATGTAGCCTTACATTTCTGTTTTTGGCTGGAAGGGGTGGAAATTGATGTGGTGTTCTGATGTATGATCTAAAAAGCTTTTCTGTAAACCGTGGTTATTTAAGTTACTGTAAATTTCTCTCTGACCAGTTTAATTAACAAGGCATTCGTGCATACTTACTTGTCACTGATTTTTTTTCTTTGTTTTTCACATCATTCTGTGTTGTGAACTGGCGCATGAAAAATCCAAGAAGGTGGTTTATGAAATATTTAAACCGATGTTATGGCATCAAAACACCCATGCCGTTGTCAGGGTCACTGAGATTACTCCGCCCCGCTCCCCCCCCGATTGTGATGTTTGATGTAAACATTAAAGCTCTTGGCCTGTACCTGCATGATTTTATGTATTGCACGTTTGCCATGTAATTTCCTCCCGTGATAATTTCTTAAGTGTATGCAAGCATTCCTAATAAAGTGGTCAGTGAGGGAACATAAACGTATATGATCTAACACTTCAATCGTTCATCTTGCCTCACAGTAATTCACCTTAAACAATATAATTTAATAACTACTATGAATTATTCAGCTTATCCAGGTCCGCCAACAGGTCTTAGATGTTTTTCCAGGGTTAGATAATATTTACACTGCATACAATTGTATCTAGTTCTGAGGTAAAATTGGTTAAGATCATTATCAGTGAGACTTTTATACATTTTTTGTGGTTTTCTGGCTTTGTCAGCATTCCTGATCAGCCTCATCAGCTAAACATAGAGGATCTAGAGTACAATCCAGAGGACCATGAATATGGCCTCCTTCCTGCACCTTTACACGTGGGTGAGTCTCAGTGTATGTTTTTAGTTAATTCAGTATCCGGGTCAAAATGAACCGCAAATGATTGATTTTGTATAAATAGTATAAGTTCATAAGAATATGGGTTTCAGTTATAACCGAAAAACTTGAAAATGAAGTTTTTTAGACCTTATTCATATGGGTAAAACCTTTCATCTAGAGTTGTGCTCCTCTATACTGTATGTATGTTTGCTTGTGTGTATCTGTGACAGGAAAGTACCTAAGAGTGAAACGGATCAACTTTCAGTTGCCCTATGACATCCACTGGCAATGTGCACGCAACAAGGTGCTTTGAGAAAAAAAAAAAACTTTTCCAGGAACTTGACCCCTGCTGTATAGCATTCATAGTATGTACATTTCCCCCCTCTCCAGGTATTTGAAAAACCTGTTACTCTACCACAGGCATCACCATCAAGTAAGTTCGTGTGTGTGTGTGTGTGTGTGTGTGTGTAAGTCTAAAAATAACTGAGTAATATGGAGGACAAAGACACCGTTGTTCTTTGGCTGTAATGCAACAGTAAATCTGTTTTCTCTGTCATTATGGCTTCTTGAATACTTCTAGTGTGTGCATTTATTTATCTTGCCGTATCACAAGTGTGTTCTTAAACATCTTTTTTTTGAGCAACAGGCTTTATTAAGATTTTTTTTCTTCTTTTTTTTTTTAGAACCGATGACTGTGTCTCTGACTTCAGACAGTTCCTGTAACCCCCCAAACAGCAGTGTACCTCAGTCATGCTCTGACGATTGCCTCGACACGACGTAAGAACGTACATGCACTTTTACATAGTCTTTACAACTTGCATGAACTCAGTTTTCAGGTCCTCCTTATCCACAGGTATTAGGAAACGTCTTGTGAAGAAAAAAAAACAAGCAGCAGTGCACTTGAAAAAAAGGGGTGTTTTTTTCATTCCTGAATGAACGGAACGGAGGAAGTCAGCAGAGCCTTGTTTTTTCTTTTGACTGGAATAAGGCCTGCAGTACATTCTCACAGAGGAACATGCTGACTGTGCCAGATATTGATGAAACATTTTTTTGCTTTCATTTATATTTGTAAAAATGTACAGTAATTGGAAAGTAGTTACTTCAAGAGCAGCTATCAAAGGGCGCAAAATCCACTTTTTGATTTTTTGCATTTTTGGACATTCACATGGGTCTCCAGTGTTTGTTTACACAGACAAAATACAAGGATCTTTTTTTTCTTTTCCCGTTTTTGTTCATAAACATAAAAATGTTCATAAAATTTCCCAGGCATATTCCAGGCAAGATGATAAGAGTAGTGGATCAAATTGTATACAGTAGCCCCTCCTTTGGCTTGACTCCTGGGCACCATTTTCAGGGAAATTTTATTTCCTGTATTTTGATTGGCTAGAAAAATGCACTTTCACAAAGAAGAAGTAGCTCATTTGCATTTTAAGCTTAAAAGAGGGAAGAAGTACATTTGAACATTATAACCAGAAGTGAAATACAGTAGAATGAATTTTAGCGAGGCCAGAATGCATGGTTTTAGTTGGATTTCAGCTAGAACATTAACAAAGACACTTTGGAGACCTTTGAGGCTCATGTTAAAGTGTTAAAAAAGAAATATAAAATGGCATCTTTAAGTGATGGCTTTATTGCTTTAGTTATACTTCTAACACTTTTATTGCTATTATATAATCTAAAACAAAGCATGATTTTTAGGCTCAGTGATGATGAGACTGAGTCCTGTGATATGGGCAGTCACATACATGTGTGTGAGGAACACCATCAGTGCCATCATCACCTCAAAGAACAGGTGACACATCAACACATCACATTGTACATACTGTATTGTCAGTGTCAAAATTATACTTATTCTGCTATTTATCCTTTTTTTCAGTTACAGGAGGAAACCAGTGACAATGAGAATTTTCCCTCAACCTTATCTAATGAAGAGAGGTACCAGACAAATAGATTTTCGCAGATTCATAGTTCATGCATATTTCCGCAGTTTAAACTTAAAACCAAAACGCTTTCGAGAGCAGAGGACTCAAGACATGTTTTGACTCAAGACCACCAAATACTATACCAACACTGAATGTGTACTGTAATTTGGTGACACGTCTACGAGAAATATATGACAGCTTCAGAGTGCTTATGTGGCACAGTATATACACTGCTCACGGTTAGGAAAGTCCCATTCAATATCTGCTATATACAGTACAGTATGTACAACCCCTACTGTTAGCTTTCTGTAGCGAAAATAGATTCAGGTTGTCATCAGAACTTTAACCACGTTTGGCTGATATCCCTGTTATAGTATAAAACAGTAGTTAAAAATATAGTGTATAAACAAATTTTATACTTCATTTGGGGGCCTGGGGTGATTTTTTGAGATGAAAAATGACTTTCGTTTCATAAAATGAAAGCAAAATACTTTAAGTAACAGGATATGTTCAGTAAATGAATTATGGGTTAATAAATGCATTTTATTAAATGTTTTATAAGAAAAGAGTTAAAGCTCTTTTTTCTCATTCTGTGTCTCTTGCCCCTGCTGTATTGTCATTTCAGGACTTTTGTAATGAAACACGGCGTCTTCCTGGTGAGAAATTACGAGAAGATGAAGGCAAGACAGGCGTATCTTCTGAGAGAGGGCGCAAGGCAGCAGGAGAACGAAAAGGAGGAGGACAAAGTGAGCGGCCAGAGTGAGGGTAGAGACCTTGGAGAGGATCCAACCATCAAGTCAGGTCTAGGAGTGTGTGTAGTTGTTGGCGACGTGTGCATGTGTGTATGTATTTGTTATTTATTTGGCTTGCATCATATTCATCATGCTGTAAAACATTTCTGTGTTACAATAAGCAAGCATCCTTAGTTACCCACTTGCTGTTTAAAAAGAATGCTTATCAGGAGTGGAAAAATCCAGGAGTACAGTGTTTTGCTTGTTTGCATTCTTGTATGTTGATTTTGTCACTCATGTGGTCACAGCTTCTCAATACAAATGTGGTTGCATAGTGTGATTACACACCTCTCGCCTGTACCTACCATTTTGTATGCCCCGCATCTGTCTTTTGCATGTTGTAGGTCATAGCATTGGACGTTGTGTATGTAGACATTGGACATTGATTGTCTTGCATGTTCAGTCAGTTTTAGTGGAGTGTATTTTGGCCATACACTACCAGTCAAAAGTTTGGACACAACTTCTAATTTCATGATCTTTCCTGAGTTTTCTTTCTTTCTACATTGTAAAACAATACTGAAGGCATGCAAAATGCAATATGCAATAATCTCTTTTAAACAGTTGATATTAAGATGTGTCTGCTGCTTATGCTCTGTAAAGCCTTAACGGCTCTAATCTGAGGTTTTGTTGTTAATTAATGATTTTTGAGGTTGGTAACTCTAAATGAACTTCTCCCATGCAGCAGAGGTAAGTTTAGGTCTTGCTTTCCTGTGACGGTCTTGTTGACAGTCAGTTTCATTATCGTGCTTGATGGGTTTTGCAAGTGCACATGACAATACTGTTCTTGTAAGAACAATTCCAGAAGAGCTGACCTTTATGTCTTAAAACAACGACGGACTGTTGTTGTTATTACTTAATTTTCTAATGGTTTGTGTTTTATTTGACGGTTTTTGAAAAAAAGAAAAAACAGTATTGTTCTAGAATGTAGAATTCATGCTTGACTGGTGTGTCCAAAGTTTTGACTGGTTTTGTTTACCTTTTTCAAATTGTGTGTGTTGTTCTACATGCCGCAGACAGGTGCCCTATCGAGCGGAGGTCATGTTCTGAAGAAGGGGTACGCGTAACATTCCAAAGCAGAAACCTCTCACAGACACTCCAAGAAATCTGGGACGGGATTGTTAGTTGCAAGGGTATGTTTGCTGCCTGAAATGAGTTAAGAACTTGGATAATACCATGGATGATAAGTGAAATAATTTTTTTTTACCTTTTTTCTTTTTAAAGAAGAAAACCTTTTTAACCTTTTCTTTTTCTTTGCCTATATCTGACATTGTCTTCTGCATTTTTTCTACCTGTCTCTCTGTCTCCCTCTTTGTCTTTTTCTCCTTCTCTATCTGTCTTCCTCACTCTCTCTCTGTGTCTCATTGTGCTTCTCTCTGGCTTTGTCTGTCTCTGACCACCAGGATCATCTGGACAAACCCTCAGTGATCCTCTGCTAAACCTCTGCTCTAGAAAAAGGTGTGCTTGTAAACACACTATTGTTACGCTCCACTAGATGGAGTAGTTTCGACCGTTCTCTTTTTGGCATGACAACATCTGTGTGCATGTGTGTGCGTGTGTGTGTGTGCATGTGTGTGTGTTTATACATTAGGTCAGACTCTGCTCTGGTGGACCTCAGCATGGTACAAAAGCAGCTCCAGTCAGGACTCTATGAGAGCCTGGCGGCCTTCCACTCGGACATGCTGACTGTGTTTCACTGCGCAGAGGTCAGTGTGTCCTGTGCCTTTCTCCTTCTGCATTTATCCTCTACACAGAAATGTGCCATTTTAGTGTCCTGAGAACTCGCTGCCTCTATGTTGTGGGTGTTAATAGTTTATAATTCTTAGAAACACATATTTCTCTTTTTCTCTGACTCTCTCTGTCGCTGACTCTCGCTCTTTGAGGTTGTGATAGCTTTGAGAAGAAGTAAATTTAATATGCAACATTAGGTTTATATATAGGTTTATATATAGGGCTGTGATTATATAGCAGGCTATATCCGTACACTGTGATAAAGGCTACGATACTGTAGATACTGTACACAGATACTTTATATACACCATTCAGCCATAACACTAACACCACTGCAAGGTCAATTGAATAACAATGTTTGTCAGTTAAACCGACCGTTTATTAGATTGGCAATAAACCGGTGACATTGGCACCCAAGGACCATCTGCGCCCACAGAAACCAAGGGCCAGCCTGTCTGGTCCGATCCCACAGAAAAGCCAATGCGGCGCGTACCACGGATAAAAGTCACGCTGGTCACGATAGAAAGGCACCAGAACTGTCAGCGCACCACAGCCTGGGGCTAAGCAGGCAAAGAGTTTAAGGTTGTTGACAGAACTTGAGTTATTAACAGAAGTCAATTTGATCGAGCATCTACGGGATGTTCTTGATAAATAAGGACCGATCTACGGATGTCCCTCTCCGCAACCCACAGCACCCAAAGGATCCTCCGCTAATGTCCTGGTGCCAATCACCACAGCACATCACTAGAGATCCTGTAGAGGCATGAACCGAGGGGCCAGAGCTGTAGACGGGGAACCTAAATCTAAGTGGTCTAATTATTAATGGTTTTAAGGTTAAGGCTGATTGGTGTACAGTATATGTCTGGTATACTTGCTGTATACTACCGGTCCAAAGCCAATCCATTTATGCTCCAGGAAGCATGGGGTGAAATCTCATCGGAGTATCTTGAAAAATTGACAGCTAGAATGTCTGCCAGGCTGTAATTGTTGCAAAAGGTGTGCTTTTTTGGATAAACACAAAGTTTATCAAAAAAAAAAGAACACATTTATCATTTCCATCAAAATTGTTATTTATAACTCTTGACAATGTCAGCATGTCTTCTTCTATTGTTATACAGTGGAACCTCGGGATTGCGAGTAACGCGGTTTGCAAGTGTTCCGCAAGACGAGCAAATATTTTGAATAAATTTCACTTGAAAAACGAGCAAGTCTTGGTTTACGAGTACCGAGTATCATGTATCACACATGCGCTTCTTGTTTTGATGCCGAGTGTCACATGATCACAACTGAGATGTTTTTTCTCTCTCTTGCGCTGTGGAATTGTGGGTAATCGTCTCACCTGCTCGGTCCTTGTGCGTGACTCTTACTGGTATAATCAGCATTCGTGCACGCGTGTACTGTTTACTATAACACTGTGACCATGTGTGTGTGCGTAAAACATATTTTATTTTGTGTTTGTAAGCGCGTGTGTACCGCGCACGTATACGGTTTCTTATAAGACATGTGTGTGCGCACGTGTAAAGCAAAAGAAAGTCTCATTAGAGGCTAAAGATCCATTTTCTCTCTCCCTCTCTGTATCAGCCTGTTGTTATGTGACACGGTGCCCCTTCACACACACACACTCTCGCCTTTACACCCCCACCCCCTATGAAGGTAAAACAGTAGCAAAACCCGAGAGCTTGCAATTTTGAATGTGAGAACTTGTAAAATTAATATTTGTATTTGTAAGTTGAAATTTATACTCACAGCTCTGATGTGAAAAG
>JAOVVA010000048.1:26430781-26447920 GCA_028565275.1 Leiocassis micropogon
TGCATGTTCTCCCCGTGCTTGGTGGGTTTCCTCTGGGTACTCTGGTTTCCTCCCACAGTCCAAAGATATGCAGGTTAAGCTGTGTATGTGTGCGCCCTGTGATGGATTAGCACCCTGTCCAGGGTGTACCCTGCCTTGTGCCCTGAGCCTCCTGGGATAGGCTCCAGGCCCCCCGCGACCCTGAATACAGGATAAAGTGGTATAGAAGGTGAGTGAGTGAGTTTGAGAAAGACCCGTGACTCATTGCTGCCAAAGCAATACTTTTCACAGAATTCTTGAAGAAACAAGCTTCTTATCAGTGCTGTAAATACTTCAAGCGTACATAAAGCATAATTCATTCATTTTTTTTTTTTTTAAGCACCAACTAGTATAATGCTGAACATCAGGTCTTATTGTCATAACTTGTTAGAATAGAACAGATTATACAGTAGTAGTAGTTTATTTAAAAGCCAAAACAACCTACAGTACATGCCAAGTCAACCACCACCCAATAATTCTCAGCATATAAGCGGAACACCGCTTTTGTCCCTTTTGCATTTTACACCTTGGTTCCTCATTCCAACAAAATTCCTTATGTTGGCCCAATATGCACAGGCTGACCTGCTTAACAACTTGTGTAACTGTTTCTACAGAAGGAAATGTATAACACCTAACACGTGCATGTGCCTGTAATGAACTGTAAGGTAAGACACTCAATCTTTCACACATATTATTTTCCTGTCAGGAGGCTACTCTGTGTTATATTAGGCCTTTAAATAGCCAGGGTTGTGCTGTGAGCTGGGAAACTGTCCTGAATTTAAAAAAAGTTCCCTCATCCACACTGGTTCCTTACTGCTGGGTTCCTGATCTATCAGCCCACATTAGCCTAAATCTAGCTCTGTATCCTCTTAATAAAGCTATTACTGAGTCCAAAACGGCAGTAGATCCATTAAGTAGTTTCTGAGTCTCTTCATAAAAACAAATTCTCTAATATAATGACATAAATGCACTGTACCTATACTTAAATATGCAATACAGAAACACTGAAATAAAGTGAGTCAACCAGCACCTCCCATTGTATTGCACTGTGCTGATCATTATTATTGGCACCCCTGGTTAAGATGTGTTAAGATTTTTTTTTTATTGCAGAAGCATAATCTCATACTGAAAATTGTAGAAAAATCTAACCTTTTACTTAAAAAAAAAAAAAGCAAAAAAATCCATGACTTTGTTTTTTATAAAATCACCCAGACACAATTATTGGCAGCCCTAGCAATTTTGATAAAATAAATGTAATTGGAGCATTTTTTTATAAAGTTGATCAGAGTATCTAGAAATTAGAAATTAATAATTTATGACTTCCTGTTTGCCTGTGGTGTAAATATGACATGACAAATTGGCCTATTTCTCTAATCCACTCTTCAAATGGGACAGACAAGAGAACGCCACGTTCAAGTAAGGCAGATGTGTGTCGACCTTCATAAGTCAGGCAATAGCTACACGAAAATAGCTACTCGCCTAAACTTGCCCATATCTGCAGTCAGAGGAATCATTAAAAAGTTTAAAACAACTGGAAGAGTGACAAACAAGGCTGGACGAGGAGCCGAGTTTATCTTGCCATGCCAACAATCTGTTTGGGAGACATGAAAGGAAAAAAGCCTTTTCTCACCTACAAACACAAACATAAACGTCTGGTGTTCAACAGGGACTGTGTGCTTTGTCAGATGAGACTAAGATAGAGCTTTTTGGCAACAAACACTGTCTAGGTCAGGCGTAAAACAAAAGATAAGTATGCGGAAAACCACCCTATGCCCACTGTGAAGTATAGTGGAGGATCTGTGATGCTGTGGGCCTGTTTCTCTTCCAAAGGCCCTGGGAATCTTGTCAGGGTGCATGGCATCATGAATATTCTGAAATACAGTACCAGGACATTTTAAACCAAAACCTGATGGCCTTTGTCAGAAAGCTGAATATGGGATGTCACTGGGTCTTTCAGGAGGATAATGACCCAAAACGTGTGGCGAAATCTACACAAAAATGGCTCAGCAGACACAAAATCATGCTCCTCTCATGGCCATCTACTGTAGGTCCCCAGACCTCAACCCAGTTGAAAACCTGTGGGGTCAGCTGAAGAAGAGAGTGCATAAGAGAGGACCCAGGACCCAGGATGATCTAGAAAGATTGTGCAAAGAGAAATGATCAAAGATATGTCTATGTGTATTCTCCAATCTTGTGAAATGTTATAGAAGGAGATTAAGTGCTGTCTTGGAGTTGATTTCATGTAAAAGAAAAATTATTTAATGTGGTATTTTTTTTTTGTCCACTGAATAATTGTACTTTAATTAAAGGTTGGATTTCTCTCTCTTTTTGCATCGTGGGTCTAGAATAAAAAATGTATTTATTAGAAGCCTAAGAGCACATTTTAACCAGGGGGTGCCAATAATAGTGACCAGCACTGTATATCTTGTATATCATTATGGTATAAGCCATTTTTAAAGATAAACCAGGAAACAATGAAGGAAATGCAATAGAGCAAAACAAAAACAAAACAATCTAGTAATGCAGGAACAAATTTAATCAATCCACTTTGCGCTTTGAGGAACATACTGTAGAGCCAAGGAATACTGTAGGTGTCTAAGGCTCATTAGTCTGCATAGGAAGCAATGGCTAGCCTGTTTTGGCCAATCCTACAAAAGATGTACTCACATTACAAAATTTGCTTGAAAAGGTATTTTATGACTATGATAGGAAGATGTCAGAACCCACAGTGCATTGCAGTGTAGCCACAGAGCAGTCAGAGTCATTCTGACTCCTGTCCACTGCTGAAAGCTCTTACAATGGGCACATGAACATCTGAACTGAACCATGCATCAGGGGAAGAAGGTCCCTTGGTTTGATGGATCACATTTTCTTTTACATCATGGGGATGGCTGGGTGCATGTGTGTTACACTTACCTGGGCAATAGGTGGCACCAGGATGCACTATGGGAAAAAGGCATGATAACAAAGACAGTGTGATGCCCTGGGCAATGTTTTGATGAAAAACCCTAGGTGTGTTCAAGGTGTTGACTTGGCCTCCAAATTCCCCAGATCCCAATCTGATTGAGCATAAATACTCACATTGCAACTTACAGTATGATCTTCCACGTGCCAGATACCACAGCACATCTTCACCTTTAGAGATCTTGTGTAGTCCAATTCTTTATGATTCAGAGTTGTTTTAGTCACACAAGAGGGACCAACACACTATTATCCAGGTCATCCAGATTTTAATTTTATGGCTTATCAATGTATGTTCTATGCATTTATTAATTTGTTTCCATAGAAACAACAACATTCCTCACATAGCACACATCCTGAAACACATGTCATTAAATGGACTCAAGGAAGTTCCCTGTTGATGTTTCCAGTAAGTCAAGTTTGAATAATTTAAGAACTGGTCTACCATTTTCAGTTTCAGTTGCTTCTGCTGTTTTGTGCTGAGAGGAAACCTGTGTTCAAAGTTCATCAACAACTTTTGAATAAAAGGGATTTAAGTCGAGGAACCAAAGAATCAGCTCAACAATGGCTTCTGGTTTGTCTCAGCAGATCCGCTGTCCTGTGTGTTTGAATGATTCGAGAGATCCAGTATGTCTTCCTTGTGAGCACTTCTACTGTAGAGTATGTATTACTGAGCATATGTACAAAACCTCTGATGATGCAAGATGTCCAGAATGCCGTATGCCTTTTTTTTGGAATGATATAAGAGTAAGTCGAGTTTTAAGAAACTTGGTGAATGCAGCCAAAGATCACCTGAGGGAACATCAAGCCCTGAGAGAGCAAGTGTTGTCTGTCTCCGAAGGGACCACGAGACAAAACTGGGACTTTACAGAGCAATGTTTGCACCATAATGAGCAATTTAAGCTTTTCTGTGTAACAGATCAAGAACTCATTTGTGTTATCTGCAGAGAAGAAGCGAAACACCGGGGACACAATTTCACAACTCTGAAAGACTCTTTCCATTCGAAGAAGGTAAATTCAATGAATTTAGTTGAAAAAACTACAAGTGATGTTTAATTACATTATTTTAAAGTGTTGTCTGATAAACTTTTTAGGAGAGGACATGTGAGGCTCTGGAAACTTTCCTTGGCAGAGAAGACACACTGATTGGTTTGATTGAAGAGCAGGCGGAAGAAGTTCTGAAAACAATGGTAGGTGACATAGTGTAACACAATCCAGAGTGAGATGTTGCACCGAGTAAGAGCTGTTTTTTGATTTTATCTCTTTCTATCAGGAAAAGCATTTATAAAGAGGACAATTAAAATCATTTACCTGTTCTATTGATGAAAAAATAACTATTCTAAAGAACAAATCTAATAGATAACGTTTTTTTTTCCTAAAGGAGAAATCCAGATCTCTATCAGATCAGATCTCTGCCCAGTTTGAGAAGCTGCACCAGTTTCTGAACGACAAAGAGATGGAGTTGAAAAGACACCTAGAGGAAGAGGAAAAGCAAATTCTGAACATAATGGGAGTAAACATGTTTACAATGGAAGAAATGTTGTCAGATGGGAGAGAAAAAATAGGTGTGATTAAGTCAGCTTTGGAGATTAACCGCCCTACCAAGTTCTTACAGGTTAGAAATGTATTTTTCTTCTTAATAAAACTTTGAAGTTAAAGCATTGAGACATACAGTAAATCAAGATATGCTTGTATGCCTACAGTGGTGGAATGAGAGTGGACGCTTTATAACTAGGGAGATACTCTTGCGCGAATCAACGTGAGTATTTTATAGGAAAAAAAAAATGCAGCGCCCAATTTCAGTAATAGCTTTCTAATCATAATAATGTGTTATGATTTTAGGTCTCTGAACATAGGAGATCTTAGGGTTACACCGGACACTTTGTCTCTTGGTCCCCATGAGACTTACCTGCAGTTTTTTGTGTGGAAAGAGATGTTGAGAATCATCCAGATGGGTGAGTGGACAGTCGAGCTGACTGCCTATGTGTATGGCATACCTTATGTAATGCAGTATCTGTGCTTACAAGTTAATCATAACCACTTCTATTTTGTTCCCCTTAAGTCCCTCATCACCATACTGTGGAGGACCAAGATGATCCAAGCATAAGCATTTCTCCCAGTAAACTCTGTATCCAGCCTAAGAAACCTTTAAAAAAGGAAAAAAAAACCAAATTACAGTGGCTTAAGACAGTGTCATCATATAGCACAGGAAAACACTTCTGGGAGATGGATGTGGGGAAAAAAATGGACTGGGGTGTTGGAGTTTGTAGCCTTGAATCAGGTAAAATTGTCAATGACACGGTGCTTTGTTTCAACTCAGAATCTGGCTACGACATCCAACAGGCTCATGATATGGACAAAAGCACAGTGGATGTTACACAAAGGCCTAGGAAGATAGGCGTGTACCTGGACTGTGAAAAAAACCAGGTCTCATTCTATAACTCTGACAAAATGACTCTCATTGATACCAGAGTCTTGTCAAAATCACCACCATATTCCCTCTGTCTCTCCCCTGGGCTTTACTTAGACGGAAGGAACAGCGATCCGCTCACCCTTTGTTGGTATTAAAACAACATAACGCTTACTGCAGTTTTTGCTAATAATCCAAATCCATGTTTTAAATAAAGGTAATATTTATTCAACCTGCTTTATTACAATGCTCCTGAATGTTCAAATCTGATTGGTTAAGCATTTAAATTATTCCACTATTAGATTCTAATACATGATTGTTTTTATACTAACAACTCATTCACTGGGACATACAGTCTGGAAATGACTCATATGGTACAATACAAAAGTAACAATATCTTAAATACTCGCAAATCTATCTAATATTTCCTTTTATGACTTTAGTATAAGTCAAATACAAAAAATATATAAAGTTAAATTGTAATCAACCTGTTTTTAGATTCTTTTATTTATTTTTCACTAAAATAAATTATAATAAATTAATTAAATATAACTTTAATAAATTGAATGTAAGATTTCATAATTTATATATAAAAAAAATAAAAAGTTGCAATAACATATTCTGTATATATATTTTTATTACTACACTAGTTACTTTTTATACTATATTATATTATGTTGTATATAAATTTTATTACTGCTATATAATTGCACATTTTCCTCATTTTAAGGTATATTAATATGTAGACTATGTATTTAAATGTATTATATTATATTATATTATATTATATTATATTATATTATATTATATTATATGTAAAATGTTCTAGTATAAAATACTGTACAGTAAAGTTCATCAAAACATACCATTTTAGAATTTCTATCCATAGTAGGATCAGCTAAAACTGAAAGAGACACTTGCTAATTATAGACTACGGACAGGACAACAGAGCTTTAGACAGACCAGTGGCTCGTCAGTGTTAACATTTTATGCTCACATGACAATCCAGTCAACTGTTGGATTTTTGTATCATGGACAGAACTTGAATCAGTTTTTCTTGTTAATATTAGACATTAAGGAAATAAGAAAATATATTTTCTTGGACATTATACATGTCAATATATAATGTACATGTCTTGGTAGTTAATAAGAATTTGACTTTGTATTGATTTTTTTGTAATTGTAATAACAAAGAAAGCTGTAATGTAACACACTATGTGCAAGTCAATTGTACAGTAATTTGACTATTGCTCCAGATTTATTACTGCTCAGAGTGTATGAGTGGATGCAGGTCGATGTCTGGAACATGTGCTTCCACCCAAATATAGAATCCTGGGGAAAGCATGTAGGGGTGGAAGGGTGCCAAGTACATGCCCAGAAAATCCCCCCAGTCTCTACTGAAGTCCAGTGTGGTGGACATATGCTGTCAGACATCTGATAGTCAGCAGCTGCTATTAGGACTATTGAGTCTGTTTGAAAAAGGCTTGTGGCTTTTAGAGAACACAAAAGCTGATGTTTTGGTCAATACTTTGCTGAAGAGTTAGCCAGAGATCGATAAACCATAAACGGAAGTCACTATGGATTCTCGGCTCTTCAAGCAGATTCAGTGTTCTGTGTGTTTGGGGGAATTTACAGACCCGGTGAGTCTGCTGTGTGACCACACGTTCTGCAGGCAGTGTATCAACAACCACTCGCAGACAAGCAGCCGCTTACGCTTATGTCCCGAATGCCGTCGACCGTATACTATGTGGGATCTACGATCCAATCGTGTCCTGAGGAACATGGTGGATGCTGTGAGGGAGCACCTCACAGAACAACAAGCCATCAAGGACAGGACGGGCGACGGAGCCATTGGCCCTAGAGCAGGGCTGTTCATGGAGCCAGAGAAGCTAGTGTGCCCCGACCATGATGAGAGACTAAAACTGTTCTGTGAGACAGATCAAAAATTGGTGTGCTTAATTTGTAGAGATGGGGATAAACACCAAGGGCACAAGTTCAAACCAGTGGATGATGCAGCACCACCAAAAAAGGTCAGTGAAAGACAGTTGTGACCAATATGTAAACGATTGACGCTACTATGAGACATTATGTCAGAATATACTGAAATATATATAAAAACAAGACCAAATGCATGCTTTTTTTTGCAAATCTACATTAAAGAGCATCTAAGAAACCCTTCTGCATTATGACTGAGGAAATGCATTAGTTTCGACAGCTTTATCAAAACTATTAACTATGTACTGTATTAATCTGTATTTTCTGCACTTTAGGGGATGCTAAAGGAACCACTAGATTTCATATCAAAGGAGAACAAAGAGCTGGAAGAGCTGATTAAGAACCAGACCAATGAAATCACAAAAACTCAGGTGAAATAAGCAACCACTTGAGACGTCTAGCTGACATGCACCATCTGGCCAGTATTTGATATTTAGCAGGCATTAATGTCACTGAAGACACTCATTAATGGATCTTTCTTGGGTTGTGGAGTCTGTAGTAAACAAAAATGATGCAACGTGCTTTAACATCATGAAATAGTAACATTCTGCTTTCTTTTTCGATCTCTATAGGAGCGGTCTACACAGCTTTCAGCCCAAATCGCAGCTCAGTTCCAAGAGATGTACCAGTTCCTGAGAGAGAAGGAGCAGGAGGTGAAGGAACTGCTTGAAAAAGAAGAAAAGGTTGTAGTGGAAAAGATGCAGAAGAACAGACATGACATAGAGGAGAAACTAAACACTGGAAAAGAGCATGAAGAATTACTAAAGTCAGTCATTGAAACTGATCGGCCTGATGCTTTTCTGCAGGTTCTACCTGATTTCTTTTCTACAAATATATATTAGTATTAGTTTTCCCTTTTGTGGCTTTTATCTGCAGTAGATGTACAACACATACATCTTCTATTCTGTGTCTTGTGCAGTGGTGGACTGAACATGGCCTGGGATTTGTTGAAGGGATGAGGGAAGTTGATGGTTGGTCTAAAAGGAATGAACACGCTTCTCAGTCACCACAGTGAGTACTGGAAGTGATATGCATGAGAACATGCTTTGGACATTGATTCTGATTACTGTATTCATTTAAGGTATAAGTCAAGTGTAAAGGGCTTCAGTGTGACCTCTGACACCCTATTTCTTGGACCATATGAAACTCATCTAAAGTTCTTTGTGTGGAAGAAGATGCTTGGCTCCATTAAACCAGGTAAGAATTTTTTACTACATGGCCTAAAATCTGTTGTCACATGACAATCAAACCCCAAATGGAATTTTTAAACACCTCGTTCCAGATCCACCTTTACTGTCATAGTAATGTCCACACCTAATGAAAAGGGTCTCTGCTAGATTTTGGAGCATGGCTGGGGATTTTTTTGTATTGAGCCACAGGAGCATTAGTGAGTGACAAGGCCTGGGGTGCAGCCTGCATTCCAGTTCAAAGGGAAAAAAAAACAACAACGAGACATTGTCGTGTGGGGGAAAATTGTAATCATACATCATCCAAAAGCAGCCTACACAAGCGTTTGCTTTTAAATTTGTGGCAACCACATGTGGGTGTGATGGCCAGGTGTTAACAAGCTTTTGACCATATAGTATATAAGTAGACATAACTGATTTCCTGCAGCTTTACAGTTTATAGTGTACAGTGGTGGCCAAAAGTATTAAGAAAAAATATGCCATGCATTAGTTATGCCTGTGCACAAAAAAAGAGCATTTCACTAATTAGTTCTAACGTACAGTATCAGGCTGAAGAGTTGTGCAAATTAACCAAAAAGCTAGTGAAGAACTTGGTATGTGACAAGTTCAGCTTCTGGAGCCATGGCCTGGGTCAGTGTCATGGTCCAGAATTCAATCGAATAGAAACCTGTTGGACAATGGTGAAGAAGGCAGTAACAGTCAACGAACCGTCGTCTGTATTCAATATTTAGGAAGCAATCAATTAGTCATGGACTTAGCAAGCAACACCAGAATACTCCAGACATTGTTTTGACTGTACTGTATGCCCAGCCACATCCAGCAGGTTTTAAAGAATAAAGGATGTCACACTAAATATTATTTGACTAAATAACAGTTTCTTGGCATAAAGTAAAATATTATTCTAATTATCTTAACTGTCATTATTTTTAAAAAAGAACATCAATGAAACATTGATTTTCACTTTTGTCTTAATACTTTTGGTCACCAGTGTATGTTAATTAAAAACATTATGTAGAGAAGATTATGTTCACAGCACAACCCCAGGCTGTAATTTATTCCACAGTTCCGGATCGTAATGCAATGTCTGACTGCCATGACCCATATTTGAGGGTTTCCTCCGATGGCCGCAGTGTGACTCGCGCAGACAAGAAGGGAATTTTTGATCGCCAGAAAGACTACAGACCACTGGCCAGAACTCACAAGTCTTTTCAGTCTGGGCAGCATTACTGGGAAGTGGACGTGGGGGAAAAGACTGACTGGAGTGTTGGCATCGATGGCGGATGTATAAGCAGCTTAAACAAGAGCATCAGGCTTCAGCTGAAACATAACCAAGGCTACTTGGTAAATGAGAATAGCACAGAGACTGAGAAGGAGCTGGCTGTGAAGCCACAGAGAATAGGGCTGTATTTGGATTGTGACCGGCATCAGGTTTGCTTCTACAATGCTGATGATATGACTCTCCTCCATACCTCGTCTTCTTTGTCATTCACTCCTTGTTGTCTGAGTCTATCACCTGGGGCCTACCTACAGGGCAGGAACATGGACCCATTGACAGTATGCTGGAACTAATCTATCTAATCTACAGAGTGGGTGAAAAGTAACTAGGTATTAAAATTTGGTAATAAAGTCCATATTTCTAAAACAAATTTATTGGAACAAATTGCACATATACTTTATTACATAGGAAAATGAAAGCAAATATTGAAATTTTAACGGAGGCACCGATGGCGTCAACCATTTTCCTAAAACGACCGGGATGGAATGCAGAGTCTTCTGAAAAAAAGTTGATTTGTATATTGCTGAGAACCTCGCGAATCTCCGTGCCTCCAGGTCCTCCAGTGTTCTTGGCTTTGTCCTGTACACCTCCTCTTTTGCATAGCCCTTCAGGAAAAAATCACATGGCGTGAGATCTGGACTTCTTAGAGGTCATTCATGAGGTCCGTGTCGTCCCAGGCAACGTCCTGGAAAATGCTGGTCTAACGAGGCACGCACAGTAAGAGCAAAATGGGGAGAGACTGTTTTCATCATGACTCTACAAGTCTACGATACTACAAGTCCTACAACCATTAAATATTGCCTAGTTAATTTTCATCCACTCTGTACATATGTGGTGGACAATACATAGTATATGCTTCTAGTAATGGCATTTATGGAGGCTGTTATAGAAAACCATTAAGATACTCGCTATCCAAATTCAGTTTACTGATTTCTATCTTTATATTATGCAAGAAACAGAATGCCGTATAATGCTTAAAGGTATCTGGACCTTGATAAAGTGAAGTATTTTTAGGTGAGGCATAAAAATGACTTGCTAAGATTACAGTAGTACTGTATAAACTTTGTGTATGATAAACCTTATCCTGTAAGCTTGATATGCTATATAATAAAACCTAAACCAACAATGCTGTTTTGTAGCCCTTTGATTGCTTGTACCCTCTTCTAATAATTAAAAAGTAAAAACTGTGCCTCATGTGCATAAGTCTGATACATTTCACAGAGTAAATGTGAGGCAGCGCGGCGGGATGGCTTCGACGCGTCACTGAGCTCCAGGGTTCAATCCTGACCTCAGGTCTGTGCACAATGTGTACGTCAGATGGGTTTCCATCTGAGCCTCGATTTTCCTTCCAATTCCCTAAAACATGTTCGTACGTAGACTTCTCTAAATTGTTCCCAGGTGTGTATGAAGCGTCTATTTCACTTTCTTGCCACATATTGTCTTCCACAGACATCTTTAGACAGCCCATACTTTCACACTCTACCAGCTCCCAAGACACCTGCAGCAGCCATTTAGTGTTTATGGTTTCATGATTCTACCATCTTGGCAACTGGAACACATAAAAAGAGAGAAAAAATACTGACTATCCACGAGACCCTTTTTATGGGCTGTGCTGTCTTGTTTTGTGTTACTAAACAACAAATGGTGATATCATAATGATGTCTATTGAAAAGATGTGAAATATAATTTAAATGTTGGATTACACCGCACTGCATCAAATTTAATTCCCTGATTTTTTTTAAGGTCATGATCCGTGATTGAGTATTTCCACAGCCACTCCTGAGTAAAAGCTTTCAGAGGTGGGAAGAAAGCCAAGAACATGTGGAGCTTTAAAGTGACCTTAACTCATAATACTCAGCAGGGCTCCAGCAGTGAAGAATGCCAGACCAAGAAGATCTGCAAACACACTGCCCTCTCATGGTTAGAACTGAATAGAGCAGAAACAAAAAGAGAATTGGAGTCAAACATGGTCATGAGCTAAATGTATCATATATAGTGGTGAATAAATTTGCATGCATAGAGTGCAGTTACTTACAGTATATCTGCATTAGAAAAGCAATACTCACGTGTATTGTATACAGTACAAAAAATGGCATCTCTGTAAGAGGAAATATCGTGAATATAGTCAGACAGATCTATCTATCCATTTTCTGCAGTTCTTATCCTGTTTAAGGCAGTGGGCATGGGACATCCTATGTAGGATGCCAACCCATTACAGGGCACAAATGCACACAAACACATCCAATGAGACATTATGGTTGATTTGGTACAGCCAATCAGCCTACAATATATGTCTTTCAACTGGGGGAGAACAGCGAGAACATGCAAACTGTAAGTACAGAGACTGCATCAAGATTTGACCCCCCAATCCTGGAGGTTTGAAGGTGATGGTGCTAACTACTAGGAGTATTTATCTCAAGTATTTCCTTATCTAAAATTTACAATATGGCAAATTTAAAATGTTAAACCTATTTCTAGATATTTTCACAAATTTCAAGCTTCACATTTTCTTAAATGTAGTATGATGCCTGTGATGGTGCCCATGATTGCTAGTGTATAGTTGGTGATCAGTGCTGTGCACCTGCCAGTGGTGTTAAAGATATGGCTGATCAGTATAAATGTTCGGTTTAGCTTATTATGGGAAATACTAAATACTAGTTATTTTGACTATATTGAAGATATTTTTTTTTTTTTGCAGCGCATCTTCATTTTTAGTGCAGTATGAAGGTTGGTATCCTCATGTTCCTCCATCAGTTCCCTCTCTTTGATCACTAATCAATTTGAGATTTATGTTTAAGCCTTGTCTGGCTATCTGAGCTGTGCTGCTTTCTCATTATTTACTGCATGAATTGCACCCGGTTTACCTTGAAGTGTTTGTTCCCTCATTTATACTTGTAGAATATAAAAAGTGTGATTCATTGTTCCTTTCTCATCATGGTCACTTTGTCACGAGGAATGACTCATATCTGCTCCCATAAAACTCCAAAATGCTCCAAAGGACTACCTTAATAACAAATCACAACTTGAGGCACAATTATTGGTTTTTAATCGTTTATTTGGGTATATTTACAAACACCCACATGCAAGCAGTTGGTTGACTACTGAATGACATTATTCGAACAGGGTACAGGGTACAGGCTACTATGTATCTGAAGTATGCTACCAGCGGCGGGCTATACCACACACAGCTATGCAACCCACTGCCACACTAAGGCATACACACGCATACAGTATATACGCACTTACACACCACGGTAGATAGATAGAGAGATAGACAAAAAAAAAAGGATACAGCAGCCAAATCATCAAGAATAAAAACAATACCACAATACTATCCAGTACATCTAGTTTTTCCACCAAACCAAGGCTTCATCACATAATGTTAAATATACTACTTAAAAAAAAAAAATTAAATAAGTTAAAAAACAACAATTCCTGAAATTCCTGAAACGTTCCATACATCACTGAAAGGTTGCCTTTGAGGTAAGAATGAAATAAAATATGGATTTTCACCAAACAAAATCTAGGCTTGAATTGATTGATCATAGCTGTAACAACACAACATCAATGATACTCACGTCTAAGCTGTAATTCTGTCTAGCTTAACCTATTAAACTGCATATTTAACCCTAAGACGTTAAATGTAATCAAGTGCAGAAATGCAAAGGGACCATTTCTAAAATAAACCAATCATATTTTGTTGATGAGATGAGCTGGTCTGCTGAAAAGTGTACATAATGGAGGCTTGGCAAAAGGTGGAACAAGTTTACGTTACACATTCACACAGGTGTCTGGCGGTGGTGTAAATACTCTGCGGTTTTCTATGAGGTTGGTGATGCGTGTAGCCCATGGCTTTGCTGCTTTAAACTGGCACAGTGATAGTGAGCATTTGTTGGTGTGGGTTAAAGAGATGAGAGCTGCGATCCATGCAAACTGGCATGTCAGTGCAGGCACAGATGGCGAGGGAACGCCATCAATCAGCAGTGCTCAATGCATCAGCCAGTGTGGAAGCAACTCATTTTCACTGGGTTCCCTCTGCTCGCCTCATCACCATGCTTGCTGTACTCAGCTCATCTGATATGCTCACCTTTACACTTAATCTCCACTTACAGTTAAGCAGTTTAACTCAGATCCAAACGCAGAACACTCTAGAACATAAGAGGAGCCAACTTACGTACAACAACGCCATCTTGCTTCTGAGACTGATAAATATGCTATTTACTTCGATATATGTTCATGCAACTCCATTCAAGGCATTCGCACATGGATTACCAATTTGAAAAAATCAGCAATGCTATCAAACATATACTGCAGAGTTAACTTCAGTGATGGGTTTTGTAAATAGTACAGTACGGTATATGCATAGTCTGTGATAAAACTTTCTAATCACACTAGTTAGCACATTGAAGGAATGAAAATAAGAGCCTAAAATGATCAGTGCACTACCACTCTAAAGACAGCCACTAGTGAGGGCGGCGACATCAATCGTAGTAGTAGTAGTTTTATATTGTCAGGCTTTTATATAGTGACAGGGTGATAACACATCATTGCAAAAATATGAATACATACATCTGTTTTCCAGGCATAGATTAAAATCTAGCCTATTAATTAGTGTGATTACTGACTTAAAATCTATTTTGGTCTAGACTTAACCCATGTCTGAAAATCCGTACAGTAACCACTTTTATCCTGTTTGGTATTCAATGATGAATTGCCTGAAGAACTTGAAATCTACATGATTAACAGTAATGCAAAAACAAATACTCAGGTAGCGTGCAAGTAGATCATTTACTGATATACCTCTGAAATGCAAAAGCAGCTGTAATTCTGGTTAACCACACAAATTGATACATATACAGTATATATGCTTTCTTCTCTGTTAAAATGGATTAGCAAGCTTGTTATTTGAAATAAGCTGTATACTATGGATATGAAATTTCATAACTTAAGATGAAGATCTATTTTATCATGGACATGGATGACATGTTCATGTCTATCTGCCTATCTATCATGGTTAAATTTATGAATTGAATTTGATTAATTAGATATTTGTGTAAATGTAGCATTTATACAATATTATATATGTTTAATGAATGCTAGAGAAAAACACGAAACAGGTAGCACAACCAGGCAACAGAGCTGAGCATTTCTGCACAGCCCCTTATAAATATATTATAGGACTTAGGATATGAACTAAATATCAATGTTTACACCTTTCTATTTTTAACATTATAATCCATGATACATATTCACTGCACTCCAACTCACACGATCATCCAAGGAGGAATCACATGATGAGTGATGCATAACCAATAGGAACAAGGCCTTCCTTGTCTCCTTGGCGACAACGGATCCAGTCTTGGTCCACTCCTCCAAGGAGAAAGAGCTCCTCCCCCTTCCGGAAGCTCAGCTCTGCTCCGGTCCCTATGTGATCACACAGAGTTCGGACCGCCCTGCAGACACAGTCATAAGTTTCATATTAGAAGGAATATGAATTTTGTAAATTGCATCAAATGTCCAAAAGTATAGGTGACTGGAGCTGTGTTATTATCTTGAATCTTGAGCTTCTTTAAAGATGGTGGCTTTTAACAGAAACTAATCAGGAAAGAGTCATTCCTGAATGCCACCCAGTGTTTGAATCCCATTATCTATAGCACTATCTAGTCCAATTCTCCTTGAATTATCAAAATGGCTTAGGTGTTCGTGTAACATTATAGACAATATTCTTTACATTTCATTGCTAATAAATGCATGTTTTCCAGTTAAATATTACTGAAGACTGTAGGTGTGAATGACAAAAAGCATAAAGATTACCAAGAAAAGACATTATAATTATGATGCAGTGTCAGATTTGCTTTTATCTGAGGGATATCATCTGTCCAGTGAGATATTCTCTACTTGAATGAGGAGATTATGACACTCTAAGGCACTTGACATAAAAATAGTTAAAAGGTTAAAGCTAAAAAAAAGGCTTTAATGTAGTCAGTGATATCATTATTATTTCAGGTTGAAGCCCACGTACATGTCTGTCTGTCTGTCTTTCTGCACTACACAACTCTGCCTAATTTATTAATACAAAGAAATAAAATTTTGTAAGGTTGAGTATCTAACTCAGCCTTGTTCACGCTAAGTTGTACTTTTTTCATTGTCAGCCAAATACACTCCCTGTTCAGTAATCAGAGAGTGAATCACAGACGAGAAATTGAATAAGTAGATCAGATAAAAATTAAGGTTTTATCTTAAAATGACTTCAGAGTATTAAAAATCACTCATACCATTTCAGCGCTGGTGTGTTAGCGGTGAAAATATTAAATAATCCCAGTACAAATATTTAGTTTAGATTTTCTAATTAATATCTATTGGTGCAGGTGTTTGTTTACATTTAGCAGTTAGCTTATTAGTAACTTATTTTAAAGCCGATTAAATCCGGCACATAACTGTTTATAGCATCGCTTTTACTTAACATTTTGATTTCACCTATGGTGCAGGTTAAACATCAGGCAGATATATAAGTACAGCAAAAGTTTCACTAAATTCTGTCCAGCCAGTTTTGCATAATGCTGTGACAATACTTGGCACATAACTGCTCATAACTTTACTTCTACTCAATATTTAGATTTTAGTGAGTAACACTGGGTGCTCAGTTTGGGTATTTTACATGCCCTCACTTTGGACAGCTGTGGATATGTTTGCTTTAACAACCCGTATTTTATCTCATAGTGGCGCTTCAGATTACTGCTTTTTATTATGGCCATGGTTTCGGTTTCGGAACGTCGAAACTGGTTTTAAACTTCCTTCAGGAACAATAAACATACATTCATCTTTAAAGGTTCAGATTTCATAGTCTACTTGCCTGTTTTTCTATGATATGCCATGTGTTTGACATGTGTTGTTCTTTTATTTATACAGATGATGAAATATCATCTTAAAAATTTACCTTAAAGGTTTTGGCTGATCACCACTTCCTTTACTTTCATTATTTTTGCTGTTCTCCCTCTCTCTTGTCCTTCCAGGCTCAATCTTCTCAGGCAAAAAAGCCTGGCCTGTGCTTGATATGCGGGAAAGAACCGTTATACCAGGGTTCAGCCAGTGAGACGGACGACTGAATGAGAAAGAAAAAGAAATGGATGAGAATTATTATTTTTTTTTGATATTTACTTTCTATACAGTACACTCATCAACCATAAAATTACGATGTAAAACATTATGCCCGGAGGCCTCCGAGTGGCGCAGTGGTAAAGCGCTCGCCCTATCATCCGGGAGTCGCAGGTTCGAACCCCGGGTGATGCTGT
>JAOVVA010000048.1:26448099-26459732 GCA_028565275.1 Leiocassis micropogon
CCTGGTGACGGGAGGGGAATTGGACGTGACTAGATTGGGGAGAAAATCGGGGAAAAAAGAATTGGACATGACTAAATAAAAAAAAAAAAACATTATGCCCGGTATTGTGTAGGTTCCTCTTGTGCCACATGGGCAGCTCTGGTCCCTTGTGGGTCCACAAGACCTCTGGGGGTGTAAATTATCAATTTATAGTTATACTTAATTTTGTGAAACATCTGATAAACATGATAGTTCCCATTATCACTTGTATTGTAGCAGCTATGGTGAAAAGAGAAACTATCTACATTAAATGTAACTACATGTAAGGAAGAAAGAAATTGAGTTTATTTAACTCCTTTCAAATTACCCAGTTTTATCATTCAGTCGATGAATACCATTGCACAACGATTTGTCATATATGTCATACATGTAATTTTTATATTAATACATATGGACTCCAGATTATTAGTCTGATGTTTCCAAGCAGGCATTGGTGGCTCAGTAGTTTTTTCGCCTTCCATGTGGTTTGTATCCGAGCCAATACCCCAAACCTACCCACCGAGGTTGTAGGGCACCCTAAGAGCCAGACATAAAAATCCAAGCCTGGATAAAAATGGGAGGGTTCTGACTGGAGACACCAATTTTGCACTCCTTTAACTGTTAAAAAAAAAAATGCAAACAGCTCTAACTTACTGTTTGGTTGGTGGGTTGTTGGGGCTTTTAGATGCTCCAAAGAGTCTGCCTAAACCCCAAGAAACTGTTCCACCATCAGGTGTCAGAAGCTCCTGGCCTGGGCTCTTTGGACAATCAGAACTGGAGTGTGGATTCAGATCTGATATGGGTTGACCTTTTGCCTCCTCTGACAAACCTGTGGAGTTCAAACCACTCAGGTTCTGCCCTAAACGCTCACCCCAACGTATTACAGCTCCCCAGCCTTGCTGAAGAGCCTGACCTGCCTGCTGGCTGAAGCTATTCCCACTCCAGATACTAGGTGGTGCTATTATCTCCTTCTCCTGCAGCCATTGCAGTTGTGGACTTGTCTGTCCTTTACCGAGCCCTGATATTGGCCGGCAGTAAGTGGGGCCCGAATCGAATGTGCTTGTGGGACTTCCACTGTGGCTGGCTGCTTTGGGTTCAGTGACACCTTGTTTGGAAACATTTCTCAGTTGTTGGTCATTGCTCTGAGGTTGGTCTGGACTGGATGACTGTGAGCTACGACTGGGAGGGCTGAGTGCAGGGGACAATGGGTCAAAGTGGTGGTGCTGGAACAGCAGGTCGAGGTTGAAGGTCAGGAGGGAGAGAGGCTGCAGCATTAGGAGAAGCTCTTCAAAGAGATGCTGGCAAAAAGTGCCTGAAAGGCGCATGAAGGATGTTGGCCAGTAATATGTTTCCAGGACATCTGAAAGCACAAGAGAAATTAAGGATGCATGCCACAATATGAACTCAATACAGACAATATAAAAGACAGGAGCAGGAGGCAAGTGTGACTAACGGCTAGTTGGTTACCAATCACACTCACCGTGGCAGGTTTGTAAGTGGGAAAGCCAGTAATCAAGGCGCTTGATACTGCAAGAGAGAGACGAGAATAGAGATGATGAAAGAAGATACAAAGCAGCCTGTATGCTTGACAACAAAAATAGCAACGTAGAGAAAGCAGCTAAAAATAACTGGAAGCGTTCTGGTGCTTACTTGAGAAGGCCGAGCAGAAAGGCATTAAACCTGTGCCGGCTTTGCTTGAGCTGTGGAAGGGCAGCTACTTTAGCCTGTAAGCTGTACAAAGCCTGGGTGTTTGGGCCTGGAGGACCACCAGGGAAACAAGACAGTTAACTCTAGGAGTTGTGAAAGCATTTAACGTCTGTCTTATATAACTGTGACTAAATAAACTCAGTTTACTTTATTATTCCTGAATACGCCTGCTTAAGAGTATTATAACACAACAAGATATTATACGAAAGAAGAAATGTGAGCAGAACAGGGAGGGGATACTGGATGATGCAGAATGAAAAATAAGGGGGATGACAGATGGGTGATTCAACACTGCAGGGAGTCTGAATGCCAGGAAAACAAAGATGTGTGCACAGGGAAACAGAGAAATGGAGCAGCACAGAAATAAAGTCTTATTCATACCTGGTTTGGTGGAGGCCTGAACTAATCCCCAGGGTGAATTTGGCCTCCTGCCTGTGATGAGATCACTCTGATGGGGCTTGAGTCCGTCACAGAGGAGGCTGTGCAGGGCCGGGCAAAGGCACTGCAACACCAGCCGGCCTAGAGCAGGGTTTACACTGCTGTCTCCAGACAGGGCCTGGTTAGAAAGAAAAGGAGAAAACAAAAGCAGGCGAGGCAGTAGTGGAGAGTCAAAGAGAAAGTAAAAACATAAGGAAGGAGGCAGATTGAATGAAAATGAGGAGGAAATGGGGAAAAGAAGCAGGGACGAGAAAACAAAGGAATGGTGCGGGGAGTTAGTGAAATCACCCATAAACTAAGATGAACATTTAAAAACCTTGTCTACTGAGTGAGTCTGGATAAAGAAAAAGAATTGATATTGAGCATGTGCAAGCCATATGGAAAGAAAGAGCAAAAGGAATAAAGGAAGGTATAAAAGCATAATTTATATAAGAAACCATATATATTCTGTAATTTTACCCTTAGTATACGTGTTACAGGTACAGGGTGCAACCAACCTTCTGCACAAGAGTCCTAGAAGAGCTGAACTGGGCCAGAATGGCCTCCACCGCCACATTGACTGCACTGATGAGAGCTGGGAGACAAAAACACCCAATATTTTTGAGTTCACCCATAGGCACTGAATCATCATTTGTCATAGATGACAAATAACTTGTATTGGGAATGTTAATTTTTGGATAGAGGTATGTTCTATATACCTCGTTTTTCCTGCAGGCAAAGAGGGGACAGTCCACCACCTATAAGTGGGGGCTTCTCATCGTCGCCCATCCAGGCTTCTGCTTTTCTAGCAGAACCAGCAAAGGACAGGCTGCGCGGAGCTAGAACGTTTAGAGACAAAATAATGAAGTCGTCTCTGGAAATAGTACACTTTAAACCACAGTTTATGGGTATATACACAGGTTACTGTAGTTAACTGTTAGTATTTATGTCAAATTTAGCTTTATACTGAAATTAGTGTTGTCGTGGATTTAAGATGTAGAAGAAAGGTATTTGTTTTACCTGAACACACACTGATTTAAATGCATGCATTCAAAGTTAAGAGCGTTATCATCATCATGCTTAACAAAAATAACAAAAAGAAATCTGAATTTTTTTGTAACAAAGAGAAATGATGGATATGTTCAAGATAAAAAACTAAACGAAAATAATATATTCAACATAGAGTAACATATTAGAGAAGCTACATGATTATGACAGTTTTTAAAATAAAGGAGTAATAATGAAATAATGGAGCAGACATTAAGAAAGTCCATGCACGCTATCCATGCAATTAATACGTCACATAAAGAAAGTGACAGCACTGACAAGACACACACACACACGTCCAAAGATACAAAAACACAGCAAAGTGCTGAGAGGAGAAATACAATTTGAGAAATGCAAAATAAAAAAATAGGCGATAAAGTAAAGAGAGGAATGAGAAATATGTAGTGATCTCTTACTCAGCGAGAGCGATGATGCATTCAGCTTAGATTGGAGTTTGGGGGCCAGTGGCTCCCTGAGAGGAGCCGGAGCTTGGGGGGCGTACAGGTATGGGTAATAGAGCGGGGCAGCAAGAGCAGGCAGCGTGTGACTGCGAGGGAATAGGGGCGAACAGAGACGTGACATGCTGGCGCCTGGAGATGGAGGCCCAGCCCTATAAGGGGGAGAAATTGCTCCTACAGGGGACAAGCGTGGGGGAGCCCCTTTATGCATAGGACAATTTTTGGGATGATAGAGGTACAGGGTAGGGAAGTGCGAGACATGGGATTTGTCTTCCAAGATTTTCTGTTCATTAAATGTATTTACTGAACCTGGGACACTGCTCTCCTCCTCAAACTTGAACATGGAATCAACATCTTTCTCGGCGTCTTTGGTACCATCACTCAGTTTGTTGAGCTTTTGAGCATTAACATAGTGTATCATTTCAATATTTTTGTATGGTGTTGTATTGCCTTCAGCGTATGAGTTTGTAGATGGCTTGTCAGTCAAGTTTTTCATCCTGTATTTGTCACCGTAGTAGAGTGACTCTACATTACTGCTTGAATCTAAATGGTTATCATACAATGACCCATAGTTGCTAACAGACTCTCTTTGATAGTAAGACCTCTTGTTTTCCTTGGTATCAGAGTTCTGATATAAAGAATCCATAAAGCTATCTGAGTTGCTATAACCAAAGCCGCTAGAAGAATTTTCATGATTACAGAAATGATCTGAATGTTTTTTTGATTCGGGGCAAAAGAGAGAGTCAATGCAATCAGTAACAGAGCCAGAAGCTGGATTCAAATGACACAAACGGTCTCTGGGATGCTCCTGATGAGGCTGAACTTTTGACTGATTCCTATAAAAGTCTGAACGATAAAACAGGGGTGCTTGGGATGGAGAGCTGGAGTGCAGATAATAGGGTGAGGCCAAAGTGCTAGGCAAGGATATAGACAAGGGAGGTGAGGATACTTTTTAGGAAAAGCATTCAGCAAAAAGCAATTATAAATATATATATATATTTTTTTTAAAAACAGCAGGACAAGCAAATAAAGGAATGGTCCAGGAATTTCAGAAGCAAAGATGTTAACAAAGGAGGGTGAAGTAGAAAAAGAATGATGATTAAATAGGCAAATAGCAAAGAAACAGGGAGAAAGAGAGAGAATGGAGAGAATGTTAATAAAGTCATTCCTGAAGAACAATAAATGCTAATGTCAAATATGAAAGCAGCCTGGAGAAGAATTACACAGTTACAGCATGCTCACATTATACGTGAGAAGTTCATATTCATTACATGAAACAAAGATTAGAGCACTGCAAATCGGATCACACACCACTGACCATGGAGAAAGAGACAGAAATAGCTAGATGTGAAAGATTGTAACATGTGAGTTCACATATGAACATTTTAAAAGATCTTCATGTACCAAATGCATATAGAAAACCCTCAATGTCTTTTAGTGGTAATGACCAATTTACCTGGCATAGCTCTAAAAAGAAAGTAATACATCATTATAACCAAATGATCCAAGTGTCAATTTTCCATCTAAGGAAACTTTCCTGTAAAAATAAGTGTCCTAAATGTCTAGGTGAACTCACTTACTTTTCTTTCTTATTATCTATTGCTGCAATATAATGGCACATTTACTGTACGAGGGCTGATAAGTAGATGTTTTGTCTGTAAGTGCTAACGGTACTGCGCTGCTTAAGTCTTCTACTGTAGCATGTGTGTTCGACATTAAGCTCTGAGGGGGAAAATGTCTTTAAGGGCCAGGTCTAATATCAGATTTCACCTGCTTTAGAAGCACTTACTTAAAGTGGTGGGGACCATAACTGATCATAGATAAGCATTTTCAAATATATACTAGTAGTATGTACTGTACATACAGTATCATACAGGTAAATGAGCTCTAATCATTCAGGAAATTTGAATCCTTTTAACTTGCTGCTGGTCGCCAAAGAAATGCTAGGTTACTATGATGAATAACAGTACATGGAAGGTATGTAGTGTGTATTAATGCCTGAAATTGTGTCTCATGGACAGAGCAAAAACCTACCCTGAACCGTTGCCAGTTTCACTTCTTACTTCCTGTTTTGCTTTATTCTATTCTGTCATTGGTGGAGAAATCTGAGGCCTGCCCGCCTACCTCTTAAAGGTACATAACCAAACGACTATCTTTAACATTACCTACTGTATAACACAAATGAACTGTACTCTTTTACTTATGAATTAATTGGCATACATTATTAAAAACAGATCTAGAGTAGTTACCATGTACTCCATTGTGGTCTCTGTATTAAATCCCAAATAATATGCAATATTCCTTAAATCACATGCTAGATGTTACCCGCGGATCCGCTCTGCGTTTATCCGCCTAATGATGAACAGGTAATCAAATGAAGACATATTATTATCTCACAGTATGACATAAAAGTTGATGATGACGTTGCCTACGGTTACATTCATGGAGGAACGCCTGAGAAAAACCCCTGTGACACACACACACTGGATTCAAACACTGGCGACAGGCCACAAACACTGGCGACAGGCCAAATAAAATTAGCCAACTGAACACATTTGTATATCAAATGTAAAATAAAAAAAAGAAGAACCATGGCAGATAGCCTTATAATATTCACTTTTTTATAAGGCATCTTCTGTGTAGCAATGTTCAGTGCGTCAGCCATCTTGAAACTGTGGTGGCTTGGTATGTAATTTTCAGTTCCTCTATTTTACTATACAATTCATATCAACGTTTTAAAGAACAGTGAAGAAACTATTCATGTAGGTGCAGAAGCTACAATTAAAGAGAGAGAGAGGGAAGAGAGAGAGAGAGAGAGAGAGATGACATTAGCTTTCGACCTGCAGAGCGAATTAATAATTCAATCACCTGAAATGACATCATAAGAAGCAACAGATCACAGTGGAGATTTCTGCAGAGATTTTATCATCTATCCTTTATAGCTAGATTTAACTGACCTGTCCATCATGTTGTGACTCAGTGATTTATTCTTATCCTGACTCATCACCTTCCTTGCTATAAGATCATGTTCCAGTATACCATTGATCATTAAATAAGAACGCTGATGATTTTGGTCAATTGTGGCAGTAAGAAAGAAGCTGTATGAAAGTAAATTGATATCTAAACTTGTGTATGGATGCTCATGTATAAGTGTTATACTCTTTGCACCACACAAAAAACCTAAAGCTAAAAGTGTAAAAAGAACAAAAATTCATTTAATTTCTGTTACTCACGTCTTGTTCTTGCTTCCCATGTTTGTCCTCCATCTGCCAGTCCTCTGACCTCTGTCTTCACCATGTCTCCATCCTTTGTCTTGTAATGCTCTTTGTGTCTATCATCAATAAAGTTATACTGATCGCTTTTATTGACTAAGCCACTATTTGGTTGCAGGGACTCAGGCTCCAGAGTGGTGTCTGCCTGAACATTCATGTGGCACATTTCCCTAAATAGAGACAATGAGGCAGGTGTGGGTGGCGGCTGGAGAAAGGTGGCCTGTGCTTGGGACGTGTACTCCCACTGGGTGCCATCCCCATCAGCCTTCTCTCTCCTCCACTTAAGGTTATACAAGATATCAGGATCGGGAGTAATGACACTTGGTTCAGATTCAGGTTGAATTTGAGTTGGTAAGGAAGCCTGCTTGCCTCTGTTACGCAGTTCTTTAAACGTAGTGACTCTTGAAACAGAGCTGGACTTTTGGGTCGCCGCATTAATAGATGCTTTTCTCATTTCTAGGGGTGGCGTCTCTGTGTCTGGAGTAAAGGCTATCAACCAATCAAATCTATCTGGACGAGATGAATTGGCAGGTATAGCACATGGCTTTACAGGAGGAAGTTCTGGTGGTTTAGGCAATATTTTTGGACGTGGAGGTAAAGGTCGTGGAGGGGGAGGGGGAGGAGGGGAATCAGGAATCACTGAGGCATAATCAAAATTGCCAAAACTAGAATTAGTGTACTGTTTGTTGCTAAAGGATGTGCTGTAATATGAGTCAGTCATCACGGAGGCATTATCGCTGAAACCACAACTGCAGCTAGAGTTACTATTAACTTCATTCTGCTTGCGCCGCCTGGCCATCTCTGTGAATGATGTTGTCCTGAAAGTGTCCTTGCATTCTTCTTTCTTTTCATCTATGAATGTTTCTTCGTTGCCAGGCGTATTGTTCTCTCTCAGGTCCCTCCAAGTACATTTTTTCCCCCTGTTCACATCCTCTCCTTTTTCTTTGCATGTCTCACCAACTCTAGCATCTTTGCTGGTCAAAGTGTCAGGTGCCTGTTCTTCTTCCAAGACCCCATCAACACAAACCCCCAACTCAGGGCTAAGCCTTAGTAACTCGGCCTGGGTGATCCCTGCCAGCGCCAGCAGCTTACGTATTTCCACATCCAGGGCATGAAATGATGGGGGAGGTGGGAGTAATGGAGGTGGTGGAATGGCAGGAGGAGATGGCAAAGCTGGTGGAGGTGGGAGAGGTGGAGGTCTGGAGGTTGGAGCAGGAAGAGACTTAGGTGTCTTCTGCCTCTCGAGCTCAGCTAGCCTTAAAGCTTCTAGACGGGCTTTATGTCGCCTTCTGGGAGGTGGAATAGGTGGAGTGGGTGAAGAGAGTGAAGGTGAATCAGTATAAAGTGTGAAATATGGTACTGGCTGTGACGGTGGTGGAGGCAACACTGGGGGTTTTGACAGTGAAGATGAAATCAGTGATGAAGATTGGGAAACTGAGAGACTGAAGGTTTTAGCTGGGGAGGAGGCAGAGGAAACTGAAGGTGTACTCCCACTGATGTTCATGTATGTGTGCATTTCTGGTCGGGCACTGACATGTCTTGCTGGAGGCTTGGGTGGACGGGGAGGAGGATTCACAGGTGATGGTGCAAGGGAATCTGGAATTGGAGGTTCTTCCAGGTCAGATGGGGCTGTCATGTCTACTCCAGCATCACTGTATTCATGGGAATCACACGACCTATCACTTTTATAAAGTTTCCAAGAAATATCAATATTTCCCATTTCATCAAGAACACCAGAAATATCCTCATCAGAAAAGTCTAATGCAGCTTCCTGCAGTCTTTCCAGGTGCAGAAGTCTCACCTGCTTGTTGACTTTTTCAAGCCTTTCCTGGTGCACAAGTCTAAATCTTAAATCCAAGTCATCCTTGAGCTCCCATTGAGCGATCTGAACAATTCGATAAAAATGATCAACTTTGCCTAATTCATCAACAGAGTCCAAAAAGTTCAAAACATCTACTTTAACACCTTTTTCCTTTTTAGATGACTTGCCCTCTCTCAATCCTAAAGAAGGGGATGGTGGAGCTGAAGGATATCCCTCATCAGGGGAGCATGGAGATGGTGATCTTATGGAGGTGCTGAGGTCCAGTGAAGCAGGTAGGGAACAGTATGGAAAAACAGTAGAGTGGGATGCTGGGGGATGAGGAGAAGAATAATGCTCAGTGGCTTCTTCTTCTTCATCTTCTTGCAGAGACACTGAAAATGTATCAGGGCAATCAGAATCCAAATCTGAGCAGCTGCTGTTGGAGGTGGATGAAGATGAGGTAGAAGATGTGAGAGAGAAGTCCAACATTGATGCTGGGCAATCGCAGCAAGTAGGTACAAGTGTGTTGTCATCTTCTTCGTCATCATCTTCGTCGTCATCATCATCATTGTCATCATCATTGTCGACATTAACATCTTGATGATTCCCATTTCCATTCTCATCTACTTTTACACCCACATTAGCCACAATGTCATCATCCTGGTGAACTGCTTCTTTAATTTCATCCATATTTCCATTTTCCTCTTCCTTTTTCTCCTCCATGTGTTTATCTACAGGACTAGCCACAGGCTGCACCTCTTCTGGCTTACATTCGGCTTTCTCAATATCTGGTTTCTCAGATTCCTTGTTCTCCAGAGGTGGTGGAACAAGCTTGAGCTGCTGCCTAATGGTCACAGTGTTATTATTGTTATGGTTGTGATTAAATAAGCTGTTGCTGTCCTGAGTTGGGTGGTCATCACAACACAGGCAAGGCAGGCTTGGTTCATTGCAGTTTGGATCCACAATAGCAGGGCCCAATTTTGATGCCACATGTCCACCCTTAGATCCACCCTTAGAGTTTCTTTGTACGGAGGGGGTAGATGTCTTCTGCTGTCGGAGTGTTTTGTTCTGAGTCACTGCGGATCGTGCACTCAGACCTATGCTCTTTAACCTAGAAGACTCAGGAGGTGGTCGTGTGGTACGACGAGGGGATGCAGAAATGCTTCTCACATTTTTGTCCTCCTTCCTGACTGGATGGCTGGGTGGTTTCACTTCTGGACGTCTTCCACTGTCAAATCGACGTGTCCGTGGGGGAACGGAGGGCCGTGAGGAGTGCATTCTGGGTCTGTATTTTAGTACAAAAATGATGTACAAATTTTGCAATTTTTAGAAACAGATATTTGGTAAGATTTTCTGAGATCCCACTCAAGTTTGAGCCACATATTGATCACATCCTGCCTCAGTGTATGTCCTGAAATATCAAGGAAGACATTGTTAAATAACCCAACTATGCTTGACAAGCATTGCTAAAATTGCTTACTGTATTCTGTCATGCTGGCAAATAAATGTAATAAAATTAATGTAACATGTTATTATTATTATTATTATTATTATTATTATTATTATCCATTCATTTATTTCTTTTTTATAGCACTTATTATGTACAAGGTCACAGGGACCTGGAGCCCATCCCAGAAGACTTGGGGCACAAGGCACGGTACTCTCTGGAGAGGGTGCCAACCAATCGCAGGGCACACATGCAAACACACTCTCACACACACTCATTCACAGTCAATTTGGCCAATTTGGGAACGTCAATTACTCTAAGGTGCATGACTGATGGTAGAATCTGCAATATCCAGAGAAAACCCACCAAGGATGGGGAGAACATGCACACTCCACGAGACCCCAGCGGTAACCACTATGCCACCGTGACACCCTATTCTTCTTCCTTTTCTTCTTCTTCTTCTTATTATACGGACATATAATTAAAAAAGTCTTAGGGACATGCAAATAAATGCTGTAAAGCAAGGATGTGTTCCAAATAAATGAAAAAAAACAAACATAAAGCCCAGGAAACACTAATGAATTAAACAAAGTCAGTATTTGGTGTAATGATGCTTTGAGGACCCTTTGTGGGTTTTTATAAGAGCATTAGCTACTAAGTTTTACTAAGCATCCTGCAGAATCATCTACAGTTCTTCAAATCCCAGCAGCTTCCGTTTTGTTTCATTGTCGTAGTTTATATAATTTTCTGTAACTTTCAGTTTTGTTGTGGAATACTGATATTTGAAAATTAGAAATGTATTGTTTTTTTTTCAATAATAAAGTAAAAATCTATAAAGGAGTTGGTACTAAAAACAGAGGGTGCCTACGACAGTCCTGGACTTTTGCATAGTACTTGAAATTATTTTGCTGATTCTAATACAATTTAAGTATATTGACCAATATCCAATATGATTATATACTCGATACTTGACGAGACAATATTTATTTGTTGAAATATTCCTAAATATTTGAATGATTTAAATCATCATCATTCAACAGTGATTAAATAACACAATACTATAAGCAGCGTTAGTGAGCAATTAAGACATAAATGTAGGCCTAAAGAGTAGACATACAGTATGCTGTAATTACAACATATAGGCATTATCCACTTAATATCCTGCATCACAACAGACTTGATATGGGACATAAAAGCAATGATGACGATGATCTGCTTTTCACACTGGTGCACACAAACAGCAGGCTGTGCGCTGCTCGCATCCACCCAGTGTCCTTGGATCCTGTAAAGCTCCTCATCAGGCCTCAGGCACTGAATCAGATGCAGATAGGAGAATATAAAGGATGCGATGAATGTGTGTGACAAAATGAGGGCACAAAACCTGTCTATTTATGTATACGTCTCGAAATCATCCAACATAATTATTCTATAAAAATAGGAAGAAGAATAAAGGGTGGTGGGGGTGG
>JAOVVA010000048.1:26460144-26470448 GCA_028565275.1 Leiocassis micropogon
GGGGGGGGGGGGGGGGGGGGGGGGGGGGGGGTGCTGTAGCGGTTACATTCTCCGCTGTGAAGATGCTGACACAGATGCTGCGCTCATGTCACTTTTTTAAATAGATCAATATAGACTATTAGAGGCATCCTACAGATCAAACACTTTTTATTTACATTCGAAAAAAACAAACAAACAAACAGATGAAGAAAAATTAGATTAATCACAAAACCATATAATCCTGCAACGTGCGGTTATGGGCTAATGCGGGAAATAACAATGTATCTAAAGAAGCTACTTTACCTTAATTCTGCAAAAAACAGAGTCTCGTACTCCACAGGATGTACACGGGGTGGTAAATACCAGCAAAATTCTTGCTTCTTCCGACCTTCCTGCCTATTCCTCCGTCATCCCAGCCCTCCCCGCTGTCCTCCATGTAACCACACCCCTCAGCATCTCCATCATGTGTCTCTGTAGGCGCACGATCGCTTGAGATGCGAGGTTGCCAGGTGTTTCCACTGCAAGCCTGAGCAGATTGAACCAGTTACTGAATGAATATTTCTATCTATCTATCTATCTATCTATCTATCTATCTATCTATCTATCTATCTATCTATCTATCTATCTAATTGAAAAACAAATGATATTGATAATAGGCCATGGACTCTTAAAACATTTAGTTCCAAGGACCTGTTAACTATAAAATAAAGTCCATTAACCTGCACAGTATCAAGTAACTGTTATTTGTCTGTGTGGGTGTGATTTAGATTTGGCGGCCTGGTGGCTTAGTGGTTAGCACTGTCATTTTGCACCTCCAGGGTCCGGGTTTGATTCCTGCTTCAGGTATGTGTGCCTTTAGTTTGCATGATCTTCCCTGTGCTTAGTGGGTTTCCTCTGAGTACTCTGGTTTCCTCCTACAGTCCAAAGACATGCAAAGTAGGTTAATTACTGTTCCCAAATTGCCTGTAGTGTGTGAATGAGTGTGTGAGTGTGTCACTGTGATGGATTGTCACCATGTCCAGGGTGTACTCTGCCTCGGGCCCTAAGTCTCCTGATAAAATGCGCCAGGCCCACCGTGACGCTGTATACAGGATAAAGTGGCATAGACGATGAGTCAGTGAGTAAGATTTATATTTGAATTAATCCCATTCAATGTATGTGACCTATAAGAATCACTATAAGAAGTCATAATACTGATGATAAGGTTTATAACAATAAATGTATTATTATTATTATTATTATTATTATTACTAAAAAAAAATTAAATTCCCAGCCCTGGTCTTGAACTATCTATTCTCATGTATAATGTGTTTTCTATTGTAACACACACAGTTTTCAGGAAGGGGACTCCAGGACCAGTGTTGGAACTAAATAAATGGCCATAAAACCATTTATCAAAAAAAAAAAGGAAAGACCACATTGTTTGATATGGTACAGCCACATGATTTGAAAGAAATTACATTATGAGTATATTCTAATCGCATTTTAAAAAGCAATTGGATTGCTTTTGTTATGCAGACCTGGCAACCCTGATCTTAACGTACTTATTGCAGCATCAGAAAACGGGTGCTGGAGGAGAGGGAGGAAAATCCAAACGGGATGATGAAACTTATTTACTGCTAGTCGAAATGTTTTAAGGGACTCTGGTTCCGACTGGACTGTGTAATGAAATTATATAATAACAAAAAACATATAATTGCAAAGGTTTTCTATTATTAGTAATATTTATTACATTAAATACTTTTCAAACGATGTTTATAAGCAACAGCCACTGGAGCAATGCGGAAGTTGGCCGGACCAATCAGATTGCACTATTATATCCGGGCCTCAGGCTAACATGCAGTGAATTTAGGAGTATTTATGTAATAATACACAGGATGCTGACATACTGTATTTCTCAGGGGGAAAAAATCCAGAGACGTGTCTTGTAATACAGAACTAGACTCATATTCACAAATATTATATCATCTCTAATCTCAGCTTGTACAGTTTTCAGTTCAATATTGCACATTTCTTCTTTAACATTCAGACACTGCTTTGGCTATACAAGCACATTGCACCTATAGGCCTAACTCATTATAGGTTATTAGAAGTAATTAAGGGAAAAAAAGGACAAAACAAAATAATTTATGAACGTATTTTGTCTAAAAACATGAAAATTACTTATTAACAAAATACCAAATTACCTAAATTAAATGCAGGTTGTAAACACAATTACACTTTAAAAGTTCAGACTGATTATAGCAGTTTTTGACCAAACATTTTTTTTCTAGTTGTTTTTATGAACATTTTGGCACAAACTACCACAATAATTTCATCTTATTTACTCACTCACTCACTCCGTCTATATCACTTTATCCTGTATACAGGGTCACAGGGGCCTATCTTGGAACCTATGCCAGGAAACGTAGGGCACAATGTGGGGTGCCAATCCATCGCAGGGCACAAACACATACACACACTCAAATGTTCATTTACACACTACGGGCAATTTGGGAGTGCCATTTAGTCTAATCTGGAAATCTTTGGACTGTGGGAGGAAACCGGAGTACCCAGAGAAAACCCACCAAGCACCTGAAGAACAAGCAAACTCCAGAGCCGGGGCGGGAATCGAACCCAGACACAGGAGGTGCAAGGCCACAGTGTTAAACAATATTCCACCGTGCTGCCTTTTTTATTTACAGGAGACATAATCTAGGAATATCATGTAAGATTTTTTTATTGACAGCACACCTGCTGACAGGAAGTGATTGGTATTTGAAACACAGCATCAATTCATTTTTACACACACACACACACACAAACAAACATCACTGCTTTAAAATGGCTTTCATCATAATTCATTTTTGCTTTGCTTAGATTTAGCAGTTCCCAACAGAAAGATCTATTTATCCTATCACTGACATTTCCTTTGGCAGAAAAACAGGTTGGTAAACAAATGAAAAGTTTGGATGTTAGATTTCTACTTTCGAGTTTCAGAAGTGAACAACACTTGTTCAGTCTTTAAACAATGCACACAGCCAAATAATGAACCCACTGAGGAGAAGAGACTGACGGATACGATCGGTACCACTCACCGCCTGATGACCAGCAATTTGTTGCCCTCTGTGGTAAAGTGAAATATAATGCCTATATGTCATTAACTCTATTAGCACAGGACTACTGTTCTTCAAACTTTATCAATATAAAAATACAATTAAATAAAATTGGTTTGGACAATGTACCAAAATTCAGAGTATTCAAAAGTCAGAGTTGGTTCGAAAATTTTTATATTAGTCCAACATCTTTCTGGATGGAAAGCTTGTTTGGACAGTCACAAAGTCAAAATAAATGTGTGAAAAAATAACATATTTCCAAAGTTTTTACGATTTATTTGTCTATATTCTTGAGAAGATATATTTACACCACTGTTCAAATGCACTGCTTTTCTCTTTTTTTTTTTTGTTGTAATATTGCAATAAACATTCACATACTTTTCCAATCTCATGTAAAAATAAAATAATTTCTCATTTGTTTCTTTTATAGATTTTCTTAGCAAAGTTTAGAAAAACTGCATGGGGAAGGTTTTGAGCGTGACACTGGATGAGGTCTTGCAGTCGCAGATAGCTTTCTTCCTCGTACTGGTGGTATCGGACAGGCATTTCCAGAGTGTCGTACAGTGCCTTCACTCGCTCCACGCTCTCCGCATCACTCCGCCCGTAACATGTCTGAGAGAGACAGAAAAAACACAGTTACGCAATGTTGAATCCAACAAGGCTTATGTTCCCCATTGTTACTGAATCTCTTTAGTAAAGCGTAGCAGTTTAAGGTCCTGCACTCAGATGTCAGCCTAACACCAGAAGCGATAGTCACCTGACTTAGTGCATTGTGAACACAAGATTTCTATAGTACCTGTTTGTCAATGATGGATGTATTTTGAAAAGAAATGCTGAATTTATTGATGAAACATTTTTAAGGAACATTCAGTTTATTTCTTACCTCTAGCTCCACTCTCTGCTCAGGGGTCATCACCTTTAGTGCTGTCACCACAAGCCAGCTGCACTTATTGTCCTGGATATCAGTGCCAATCTTTCCTGTTACTGCAGGGTCTCCATAGCAATCCAAATAATCATCCTAACAACAGTAAATAAGCATACAATGCTAGATTAAAGACACAAGTTAATAAACTTTCCAATATATTCAATTAGATTTGCAGATATGAGGACAATGTATTTTGGTACTGTACCTGTATCTGAAAGAACTCCCCCATTTCGAGCAGGATGTGTTTAGCATTGAGATGTTCCACTTCACTGTCGATTCCTGCCTGTGGTAAAGATAAAAGATAAAATCAACAACCAGCTTTCTAATAAAAGTTGTCAACTTAATTACACTGCATTCCAAGTAACTGATCCAGGAGGAAATACTTACTCAACATAGTTTAAATATATGCTAATTATTATTAGTTTTTTTTTTTTTTAAAGAATCTTAGAATGCATAACAAATAGAAGGACATTAAACTGGATGGGCTACAAAAGCAAAAGATCACATCGGGTTGTGATCCAACAACAGAAAGCTGAGGCTAGCAATGGGCACGGGCTCACTCAAATTGGTTTAATTAATCTCAATTTTTTAAATTGGCACCAACAGCATGCATCCATGGACCCAAGCTGCCTTGTGTCAACAGTACAGGCTGGTGGAGGTATTGTTACTAATCATGTGCATCCCTTCATGATCAAAATGTATCATTCTGTAATAGTGGCTACTTCCAGCATGATAATGCACCGTCACAAAGCAAACGTGGCCTTCCACTGGTTTCGTGAACATTACAATTAGTCATTGTTCTTTGGTGGCTTTCCCAGTCAGCGGATTTGGGATGTGGTAGAATGGAAGATTCACAGACTTAAAGATAGTCCGTGATGTAATATAGCAAGAAAAGACAAATTGTGACAAACAACATAAGAAATCCTTTTTTTACATTTTTTTTTTTATGAAGTGTTAAATGAAGCTCAGACTCACCATGTACATGGCTGCAGCCACTGGAAGATAAAAAGAGTAGAATGCAGTCTTGTATTTCACTATGGCTTTATACCTGGCAAAAAAAACAAAAACAAAAAAAAAACAATCCATTATGCCTACTATGTTAATTATTATGCATGATGCCACATTTCTCCCTTCTCAGTTACATTTTCCCTTCTACCAAGCATACACAATATACCATTCTGTCTCGCTGTCTCACCTGTCCATGGAAAAGCGGTTTAAGTCGATCTTGTGGGGGGGGGCAGTCATCAGATCGAGGGCTTGCCCCAGCTCTGTCTGGAATGATGTCTGCAGCAAATAAAATACTGCAATTGAGAACAAGACTAAGCACACCTTCAGCGTGTTACTCACTGAGCATTTGGAAGTGATTTCAAAAATCTTATCATACACATTGTCTTATTAATTATTTTATTTTACCTCAGTAAAAAGCTCCAACAAATGGACGTAGTAGGGCTGCTGTCTGCAATGCCTGCGCAGAAGGCGATAGATGGACCCCTCCAGCAGAAAAGCATCATTAATAGCATCCAGGCCAATGCCTTCCTGACAGACATAAATTGACATATATCAGTAATCTAATACTGCACTCTGCATTAAGAGCACTTAGTAACACGATCCCAGATTCCCAAACAGGTAATCTCCTGAAGTTCCATTTTCAGCAATTTCTTTCTGTTACACAGCATCAAAGAAATAATTTTTTGAAAGGAAAATGTGTTTAATGACAGCAGTGAATCTTAAACTATTTTAAAGCAGCTGTTGTAGATGTCCCTCCATCTTAGCCATTTAGTTAGTGTTCAGTGCTCAGCTCTACTCAAATTTACCTCAAGGCAAAATTACAACGGCCTTAATTTTCACATGCTAAGTTAACTCATCCAAAAATGAAAGAAAAAAAAAGAAAAACACTCACTGAGCACTTTATTAGAAACACTATATTAATATATTACTATATTAATCCTGGATAGAGCCTCCTTTAGCTCTCAAAACAGCCTCCACTCTTCACGGCATGGATTCCATAAAATTCTTCATGGAGATTCATGTTGATTTCATCAAGCAATTCCTAAATTCCTAATTTCAAAAGCAATTTTTCAGGTGCACTTTCATGGTTTTCTATTTTTACCACATCCAAAAGGTCCTCCACCAGCCTGGACTGTTCACACCAGACAGGTTGCGTTCATCGATTCATCCTGTTGGCACCAAATTCTGACACTACCATCTGTGTGCTTCAGCAGAAATCAAAATTCATCAGACAAGGCTATGTTCTTCCAGTCTTTGTCAGTCCAGTTTTGGTGAGCATGTGATTACTGCAGCCTCTGTTTTCTGTTCTTGGCTGACAGAAGTGGAATCTGACACAATCTTCTGCTGTCGTACTGTAGCTTATCTGCATCAAGGTTCAACGCGTTGTACATTCGGAGATGCATTTCTGCCCTGACTTAATGTATCCTTTCTGTCAGCGAGGACTAGCCTGATCATTCTCCATTGACATTTCTAATCAACAAAGCTTTTCTATTTCCAGAACTGCTGCTCATTGGATTGTTTTTTCTTTATTGCATCATTCTGAGTAAACATTAGAGACTGCTGTGCAAAAATCTCAGGAGATTAGCAGTTATAGAAAACCTCAAACCAACCCATCTGGCATCAACAATCATGACATGGTCAAAATCACTGAGATCACATTTTCACCATTCTGATGATTAATGTAAACATTACCTGTTATATATTTGTATAAAGAGCTCAGTATGTGTTCATTACGCTGCCACAAATATATATATATATATATATATATATACTTTATATATATTCCACTTTTTTCATTATATCAGTATAAGGGTAAAGTATAAAAGGGTAGTGCAATGTGTACAGTAGTGCAGTGGGTAGTTCCACGGGTTCTTGTTTTCATCCTAAGTTTGGGGTACTGTCTATACAATTTTGTGTTCTTGCATGTTTCCACTGAGTTCATCCTGGGTTCAATCGTGTTGCATTTAATTAGTCATTTCTTTAGATAGAACGTACACCCCTGATTACATAAAACACCATGCTGAAAAAAATATATAAATCTTTATACATCAATCAGCCATAACAATAAAACTGTCAAACATTAAGCCCAATATTGTGCTACAAAAACAGCTCTAACACCTCAATAAAAGATCTCTGAAAGTGCTCTATGGTGTCTGGGAGCAGGATGTTACTGTAGTATTAGATCCTTTTAAGTGCTGTAAGGAGGGGCTTTCACAGACTGCACTTGTTTGTCAAGCAGAGCTCATGAGTGCTTGATCGGATTGAAATCAGGGGAATTTGGAGGCCAGATCAACAACCTTTAACTCTTGAGCAGTACAGTGCATACATTATTTTGAATTCAGAATACTGCCAGTTGTCACATATTCAAATGCTTGCTTACCTTTTTATACCAGCATGGCTGACCTCTCCGTGTTACTGATGCATCCATTATATCATCTGCTACCAAGAAGAAAGCTTGCAGCTAAAGAGAGAAAAGAAATAAAAGAAAAAAGGGAATTGATGTTAGAAACATGTACACCACAGTTCAACACAAAATTACAACATCTGGGAAGGAAAAATTCCAAATTCACCAAATTACCAATTCAATGCACCATCCGACCAACAGGGCACGCTCCACTTCTTCAGGTGCCAGCTTGGAGGGCGGGACCAACTCTCGTAATGAGCCAATCACAGACAAGCCACGGTTCCTCTTGCCTCCTGAGGCATTGTACTGCAGCACCTGCAGGCCAGAGCGCGTGATAAACAACAAAGTGTCAAAATCTCCCCAGATTCAAAAGTAAGAATGTGACAATGACTTACATCTATTACACATTGCATGGATTATACAAACTTTAGTTTAACTCCTATTCTGAGTCTGATATTGATTTGTTTAATAGCCGGGTCCTTGAATCTGAACTTTGACTCGTCTTTATTGACTCATCAGAGGACACTTTACTATATTTTTTGGCGTATATCATTGTCAGTGTCAGATTGAAAAATAAATTATTCTTTAAAGACAACAGGTTTAAAACACTGTTATACTTTGAAAGTGGGATATTTATACTATTTCCATAAAATTTTCTGAATGTTCATATTTTTCAGTGCAAGAAATGTGTGCCTTACAACTTAAAGCTTTGTACAGAGTTCATATTTCGAAAGCTAGGGTAACCAAATTTTACCCCAGTATTAGGTTTAATACGAGTATATGGGAGGATTCCATATACAGGCCACATTTCCACCTTTTTCCATAATTGTCCATTTTAGTGCATATACAGAAAAGGAATGAACATTACATTGGTTTTGATGAACAAATGAACAAATCAGTAGGTTATAGGATTTATGATGAAATTCGATTGCAATTTGACTAAATCTCAGCGACAGGCTCTACAACCTGGTGCACGACTGCAAGAAAGCAATGGACCGGCAGTTCAGAATGCCAGAAAATGTAAGGAGGAAAAGAAACAGCGTTGGTCAAGACATCACTCACTGGATGAATAAGTCAATTGTAGAACTTACCTCTCTGAGTCTTTTGAGAGCATCAGCAAGCACCGGGTCTGTGAAGTCCTGCTCTGTCAACTCACACAGCAGCTTCTCAAAGTATCTGTCAAAATGCTGTGGGTCTGACAAGTGGGCAGCTTTACTGCAACTGATGTCTCCCTAACACAGAACATGCAGAACACAGTGAGGTGAGGATTTCTGCAATACATCCATCATCATAGCCTGTTGCTATATTTAATGAGACAGTCATGAATGTGAGCTTTATAATACAGTATGTTTAGTGTAAATTAAATAACTAGCTGAATAGGAAGACTATTACAAGGAATTAAAGTAAAATCTTAGGTTACTTGTAGGTAACTACATGTTGACAGCAATGGCTAATCAAGGATAATCTCCTAAAGCAAAACCTGACTTGGAGAGAAATTAAGCAAGTTAAAGTATACTTTCCGATCTTACCATGGTGTCCTCGTCCTTGTCTGGAGCTAATGACAGTGCCAAAACATTACTCTGCCAGTTGCGGGTGCAGTTTTATTTTACCTTCCGAGTGCCATAAGAAAAGCCCAAACAGCCCACAGGCAGGAGAGGCTTTTGGGTATTGTAGTTTTTTATTTCCTTGACGCAGGTTTAACACGCGTATCTGTACACATCAAATCCCGAAAGCCTTTGCGACTCCTCTGTCGAGGAGCGTATGTCAGAAGGCTTCATATGACGTAAGAGGATTTCATTGGTTGTAGCTATCGGACGAGGATGGGCTTCAGAGCAAAGAGCCACTGGGAACAATGGATGGGCGGGGCGAATATCAGCGGATCCAACACGGTCCATCTGACGTTAGCAAATGATTCATTTCAGTGATTTGAATGAATTAGTTCAAATAATTCGATTCTTCAGCTCATTGATTCAAACCGTGTGATGTATTCCCTGTTATTTAATATACCGTAATTTATATTGCATCTTTATAAAAATGTTTTCTTTAGAGCGACACACATACTGTAAAATACATCCCTGATAAATTAACTATGGTTTATTCTTTAAAACAGAGCATATTGTTTGGATCATTATTTTATTATACACCATGCTGGCTTAGTGGTTAGCACTGTTGCCTTGCTCCTCTAGAATCCGGGTTCAATTCCCGCCTATGTGCATGGAGTTTGCATGGTCTCTCCGTGCTTGGTGGGATAATCCCACTGGGATTACTCCGGGTACTCTGGTTTTCTCCCACACTCCAAAGACATGCAGATTAGACTAATTGGCATTGCCAAATTGTCTGTAGTGTGTGAATGAGTTTGTGAGTGTGTGTGTGTGTGTGTGTGTGCCCTGCAATGGATTGGCGCACTGTCCAGGGTGTACCCCACCTCGTGACCTAAGTCTCCCCCTGTGACCCTATACTGTATACAATACAAGATAAAGCGGTATAGGCAATGAGTGAGTAAGAATTTTATTATATAATATTCCACCATGCGATGGCACGGTAGTTTAATGGTTAGCACTGTGACCTTGCACCTCCAGGAACAAGGGTTTGATTCCTGCCTTGGGTCTATGCATGTGGAGTTTGCATGTTTTCCCTGTGCTTGGTGGGATTCCTCCGAGTGATTATCCGACTTTGATTAATTTTTGATTAATCTTGGATTCTAACAGAATATGCAACCAAGACCATAGCACAAAGCCACAAACAGATAAAGAATAAGAGCTTTACTGTAAACATAGGACACCTGTACACATTCATATTATTACCCAATCATCGAGAACTTCAGTTAATGTTCATGTTAAAAATCAGAATAGGGAAGCATGTGATCTCAGTCATTTTGACCACAGGTACTTTT
>JAOVVA010000048.1:26480850-26492842 GCA_028565275.1 Leiocassis micropogon
AATGATTGAATATTTAAATAAACATCAGAAAGAAGTCCCATCAGTTTACAGGCTGTAAATCATTGAAGGTTTCTCATGATGCAACTTCATCACACTCTACATTATAACAGCAGCTGCATAATACATAACTACAAATCTGCACTCTTATCTAAAAATGTTTGTTTTGTCTGGTTTATTATGTGTTTGTCAGCTCGTGACAACAGTTTAGATTAAAAAGCAGTTTTTTCCTGGTGTTGCTTTGTGTTTTAACCCGGATCAAAGGTTGTCAGAGGAGCATCATGTGATGTGACCTCAGATATGATCTGAGCTCTGCAGCGAGCTGACCTGTATGAAAATAGTTGCTTCTCACTAACCTTGTTTATCTGCATGCCATTCTGAGGCGGTCACATGATGTCACGTGTGTCTCCTGTTAGTGAAACTAAATATGTTTATTATGTCATTTAGGTGAAATGGCCCTTTAATGAATAACACGTTTGGTATTTGTTTTAATTGTTTGATTGGAGGCAGCTTTAATAAGAAAGAAAATAAGCCAAGTAATCAACCCCTGCATTAACCGATTAATGGAAATTGAGTCATGATCTTTTTGTTGGTTTAAAACGTTTCACTACACATCCAAGTAGATTCTTCAACCTGAGAAAGGTTAGTTAGGAACCCCAACCATTCTTAGACTGAAGAAGCTAATTGGATAAGCAGTTAAACATTTCAAACTGACACAAAGAGGTCTAGTTGCCTCGATTCAACTTCCACACAAATTCACCTAGATGATTGAGAATCTTCAATAACATTAATCAATGTACACCCAACCAGTGAGTGAAACTACAGCCTAATTTGATCCAACACTTTCATTAATGTTTTCACACATGAACCTGGAAATAAAATAGATTTGGAAATGGGATTATACAGTTTATAGTCAAAGCTTTTTGGACACTCATTCTTCCAACCATATAGGTATGTGGTTTTTGAACATCCCATCCCAGATATAGTCCTCTTTTCACTGTTAAAATAATCTTAATTCTTCTTAGGCTGTGCACTGGATTTTCGAACACGTCCCTTTGGCAGATTTGCACCCATTCAGCAAAAAAATATATATATATGTGAGGTCTGGTCATTGATGTCTAGAAGGCCTGGCATGCAGTCTGCATCCAAGTTCCTCACAAAGGTGTTCAGTCAGGTTGAGGTCAGGAAGTTGTGCCATTCTCAAGGTCTCTTCCATTTCAAACTTTCCAAAACCATTGCTACATGTGCCTTGCTTAGTGCACAGGGGCTTTGTCATTCTGGAAAAGGTTTTGATCTCATATACCAGTGAAGGGAAATTTTAATGCTACAGCCTATAAAGATGTTATTGTGTGCAGGTTTGTGCCTTCAAGTTGTGGAAACAGTCTGTTAAAGTCTTCTCAAAACACAAACGTTTTGGCCATATAGTATGTATCATGAATCTTAACAAAATAGCATACACTACTAAAATGAGTACACTACGCATGGAATGAGTGGAATATTTTTTTTTCATTAAAAAAACAAAACAAAAAAAACACTGTCACAGCATTTTTAGAACATTCCTGTTCTTTATGAAGCTGGTATGTTCTTTATGTAAAGGGGTAAAGGGTTATGCTTTTTTAAAAAAAAATAATTTCTTCAAAGTTCTCTCTTCTCCATCCCTTAGGCCATTTTTAAGATGATTCCCAAGGAACACCAAGAGAAGCTTCCAGCAGATGAAAACACACCAGACAAGAGAGCAGCAAAACTGTGGTCTTATTTTAACAAAAAAGACGATGGTAAGTTTCCACATCTGGGGATCTTTTATAGAAATGAGATGTACATTGGGTGAAAATTGTTCTTCATTTTTGTCCTGTTATGAGGTAAAACATAACAATATTTTATTTGTTTTTGTCTCTCAGAGCGGTTGGCTGAGGGAGAGTTTGTACAGGGAGTGATGGATAATGAAAATGCTATCAACCTAATTCAGTACCAGCCTTTTAAATAAAGAAACACAGAGCTGGATCGACTCTGGAGCCCCAGTTACTTTGTAAATATTATTACCTGCCATTTGTTTAATATTGCCAGCTGAGCTAAAAGCTTGTGCATTTAGTTACACTATACAAAGAGATGCTCCTAAACAGTAAATACACATTCATAATATACCCAGAGATTCAAAATGCAGAAGTATGATAACAGTACTGTCTCGTCAGGACCAGGATGTTCATTGGACATTTTGACTAGCATGACATGTCATTTCAATGTTTTCTATAAAGTGACCTGTGGAATTTACAGTATTTATTATATTAGCTTTCTATGGGAAATCTATAGCAGTATACATGTTGTATACGGACCACCAGTGCTACCAGGAGGAGGCAGCTGTTTGAGTGTTAGCTAAGCAATCATTTAAATATTTGTGTCTGTCTCATTGTTTCTGATGGAATAAAATAATTGAAAAAGTATGAAGTTTGTTTATGTGCTTGTGTCTTCACTGACAAGGTCACATAATTGCTTTGAAGAAAAAAAAAGCCCTACACATAAAAACATACACATAACACATAATATAATCATTTGAAAAACAAAATGTGACTATACAATACATATGAAAAGTCTACAACTTGTGAAAGATAACTTGTGTTATCTTTATGTCTAACAATCACAAACATGTAAATTTCATATGTGAAATGCGACTTTCCTATAAGCAATGTATTCATCTTGTGTAAATGAATAAATAAATAAATAAAACAAAAGCTGTCCTAGAAAAAACCCGTAAATGCAATCTGAAATGAATGATTTTGATCTAATCCAAATATCCAAAGTGTAATCCACTCAAAATCTGATGAAATTTCATTTTAAAGGGACCTCAGATTTCAGACTAAGACATCGACCCATTCATCAATTTATCATGCCCACAGTACAAATATTTCACACCTAGCAAGGTGAGTCTGTTCCATCTGTCTCCATGGCCTCTTACACTTCATCCATCTCCCTCTCGCAGTCCTCACACTCTTCAGGTTCACATCCCCTTATCAGCAACAGTGTGGGAATATCCACCTCTGCCTTCTCTGCTATAGTTTCATGCTCTAGCCACATACTATCCATCATGCCATCAGGATGCTCCTGTAGGCCACTGATAGAGTAGGTCCCACCACCTGAAACCACTTCCTCATAGGAAGGAGCTGCATTGGTGTCCTCCTGACGCAGCCTCTGTCGATGGCGAATCTCAATGATAGTCTTGGTGTAGGAATTGAAGGTAAGGACAGCAGCACCCATACAGCAACTAAAGGACACCCAAGCCATGCTGAAGAGAGAAATTAACCATTAATAATGAAAATATATAACAGGAAAAACAAGAAAAAGCCAATCAGATCTGACTAAAGGAGATGAAAAGGCAATGAAATATGAGTATTTGTCTCATAAAGGCATGCCAATTGAAGTGAGCACTCCAGCAGTGCCCAGCTCACCCTTCTACCATCAGTCCGGCATTATAGTGCCATTCATCGCCACACCAACAGGTTTAACCCTTAATAACTTACAAATGGCAGTATTCGTATCAGTTTTTTAAAGAAAAAAAGTTTTTGGAAGGAAAAAAAAGCATTTTTACACATTTACTGTTTAATTAAATGTCCTTTAACATTATGTGTGGGTTTTAAATCATTTAAGTACACACTTTTTGGAAAAAGTATTACCTTAGATGGGTGACAAACCACATATTGTAACTTCACTGACCATGATTTGCAACATAATGAACAGCAATAGAAATGTTATTTTTTATTAAAGAATTTTAATTAATGGCCTTGTAATGGGTTAATAGCAGCTTCTTCCTGAAAGCTACAGTACTTCACAATCTCTGAACTCAAGTTAGGACACAGGTCAACAACACTACAAATTATTCCTACAGTATGCACAGAACAAAACTCTGCATGTGTACAGTAGCTTTGCATGGGCTTGTTTCTTGTACTTGTGTGTTTGTTTATGATTGTCATACGTTAGTACTGGGTTCTGTACTGTAATTTGTATTGTTTTTCTATTTATTTTTATTAAAATTTAAGTGTTGTTTGAATATACTCCCATTCACAAAAGTAAGTCCACCCCCTCTAATTTCAGCAAACATTTTAGTACATCTTCTCAAAGGACAATGCTATAGAAATGAAACTTGGAATATATTTTAGAGTAGTCAATGTGCAGCTTGTATGGATTTACTGTCCTCTGAAAATAACTTACAGTCATTATTGTCAAAATCGCCTGCAACAAAAGTGAGTTCACCCTAAGTGATAACAGCTGTACATCTTTTTAAAAAAAGTCACATGTCCTATTCATCATGTTAATGTGTTTGTCAGTGGCCAAGCATGTCTCCGGACGTGAACCCTACTGAGCACCTGTGGGGCGTCTCCAAGCTGAAGGTGGCGAAGCGCCATGTGTCTAACATTTATAGTATTGTCCCTTGAGAAATTATAATAAAGTGGTTGCTGAAGTGTGAGGGGTGTACTCACTTTTGTAAGATACTGTAATTCTTGTCATTGCATTGGCTTGTCCAAAAGAATTCCAAAAAAACATTTAATCCTTGAAAAAGGACACTCTATCCTGAATTCAGTCATGTGTCATTGAGTGGACCTGTAGTAAATATTAAGAAAATAGATGAATGGCCTCACGCAAAAGACCAGCCATAGTCCCAATTCTGAGGTCTCCAGTCTTTGGGTCCTACAATCACAGTCAACTGGAAAACTGTAGTGTACATCATGTGAGCCTCCATCCCAATTAGGCCTGGGAGAGATGAGAAGGAAATAAAGCACTTAGGAAGAAAAAGAAAAACAAAGAGAATAGATTTTTTTTTTTTTTTTGCTACAATGCATTGCATGCAATAGAAATACAGCTTCAAGTGAAATAATTTAAATGCTTCTGTTTGCACCTCTTATGAAACAAATAACAGCAAAACACTAGGTTAGCCTCGTACCTGACAGGACAGTGCATAAGGCTGCAAATGCATTGATTTTGAGTGCACGCATTTTCTTATGAGAATAAAGAACTTCCAACCACATCAGCAAAAAGCCCATCGCCAACAGACCAATGTGTATGAACTCGGATATCATAGACAACCAGAGGACACCTTCGACAATTAGAAGAGGAAGATAAAAAGATAAGAGGCTTCACCTACATACACCACCACTAAGTTTGGGATTACTTTCTGGTGCTGTTAAATGGTGATTTTTGAGGCTGGTAACTCTAATGCAGAGGTACGTTTTGGTCTTGCTTTCCTGGAAAGCGGCTTGATGAGAGCTGGTTTTATCATGGTATTTGATGGGTTTTGCAAATGCACTTGACAATACTGTTCTTGCAAGAACTATTCCTGAAAGGCTGACCTCCGCGTCTTAAAATAAAAACTGACTGTTGTTGTTGTTGTTACATAATTACCTAATTCCATATGTGTTATTTCATAGTTTTGAAATCCCCAGTATTGTTGTAGACTGCAGAAAATAAATCACTAAACAAAAACGAAAAAATTTGCAAGTGATCCCAAACTTTTGAGCGGTAGTGTATATACTATGTGGATATACAGATGCAAATGTTCATGCATGAAACCAATATACTCACCATGTGTATCATCTGGGGTAAGGTCTAGAAACCTGCGACATCTCTCTCCTGCAGAATAACAGTCAGAATTTTTAACAAATGAATCTTTATGAAAAACGAATGTTAATCCTTATAGTCGTCTGTATATGTAAACTACTTGGGAAGCTTACACTGGTATGATGATATGTATTCAAAATATAGTTTGTCTGGAATCTATCTCAATTTCTACCTTTTCCTCTCTTTCTTCACTTAGTCTCCTCTTCCTTCTCACTCTGTGGGACCACTTTTATGGCAACTTTAGTAAATGTATTTACCTTATTTATGTTATCTTACCATCAGTGTTTTTTTCACAAGATTCCCAGAATCCTGCATGGAAGTAGCGTAACATGTATTTGTCCTCTCCAGTTTCCCAAATGTACTGCACAGCATTAGCCAACTGGGTCTCTTGAGTCTTGAGAAATGCTTCACTTTGGTTTGGTGATACTGTGCCATTAGAGGGCCATTCTATACAGATAGAATGACTAAAAAAAGTTATCTAAAGATAAGACAAGGCCAAACTGTTACTCACCCAAAAACACAAGACTTATACGGGACAGGTCTGTTGCGAAAAGCTAACAAAAATGTAAGAGGGAAAGGAATCACAATTGTCAGATCCATAGCAAAATGGGGTATTGCATTCCATTTCCCACTGCAGCACTCCTCCATCACTCACTCACAAACTTACTCATTCATTCATGTCACTCACTCACTTCACCCACCTATCTCACTCACTTATTCACCAACCTCCTCTCACACATCTATGTAACTCACTCAGTTACCCCACTAATTCACTCATTCACTCACTCACCCAGATCACTTGCTCCCCCACTTTTTCACTCACTCACCTACCTCACTTAATCACTCACCTACTTCTCACTCACTCACTAACTCATTCATTCACTCTTTCACATACTCACCTGACCCACATATTCACTCACTCATCCACCTCAACCATCCACCCCACTCACTCACTCACTCACTCACTCACCCACCTACCTCATCCACTTACCTACCTCACTTCCTCATTCACCTATCATACTCACCTATTATACTCACCTACCTCAATCACTCTCTCACTCTCTCATTTGTCCACCCAGACTTTTACCTCACCAGGCTTGTTGTATTGGTTGATATTCGTTGTTTTTTATTTGGTATGATCATTTAATGTAATAAAGTTCTGTCTATCTGCATTTGCAATCTCTTTTCTTTACCATGAAAACTATACAATTGTCCAAAACATAAGCATCATGACCTACATATATAACTCCTTCATTAAACAATGAATCATGTTTTTTTTGGTGCACCGCTTCATTTAATCAGATATTTGAATGGGATTTGGGAGCTTAAGCTGCTGGTTTAATTAATATCATCTCAGAGAGCAATTTAGGAAATCAGATGTAGAGGCAAAATCTGACCGGCTTAAAACACTACAGATCAGACAGATTAAATGCAATTCAACTATGGTAATGTGCAATCCCATTTAAAATCAGATCAGATGTATCTATTCTAACCTACTTATTGCATGCAGGTTATAAAGAATAGTGAGAGAACAGTTTGCTCTGCATGGTATGATAATCAAGCAAGGAAAAAAATAGTTGATTATTGTCAAATTGACATAATGATTTTTATTATAAGACTTATGTTCTCTATGTTCTATTGTGAGTGGGAATATTGGCTCAGGTGATTTGAAAGTTGTTTAGTTTTCATTTTATTCACATTTAAAAACATCCCAAGTTTTCCAAAATTCGGGTTGGATATATTTTTTATACAAGTTTATTAATCCAATTTCTGGGCATTCTAATAGAATTTTCTATTCTAAACATATGCTGAAACTGTCAACTGTTGTTGTGGTTGTTAATGATGATCTTTTAAATTTCTTAGTACATCTAACTGAAGATTGTTCTTGCTGTTTTCATTCTGCTCTTATAATACTGGCTGTTACCTGGTTGCACTGTGCCCACTGCAAAGTCCTGGCTGTTGTTCTGGCCACATTTCTCCATCTTAACAGCAGAGAGGCAGAGTGGTTTCACCACTTTCTGTGTTCCCTCACACCAGTAGGAGGTGCAAAAGGCCAGCACAGACAACGCCAGGGCAAGGGAGGTCAAAGAGAGGCAGATAAGGGAGCGCAAGCGGCGAGGCACATGCTCTAACATAAAAGCTGAAAAGAAGAGAAGGCCAAAGCAAGCCTGTAGTGAAAAGATTATTATTAACGGTTAATTAATAGTTTTGTTGGATTGGGGAAGTCTCTGAACTGGAAATGGATCGATACAGGAATAAAAAAAAATAACAGTTGGGATTGTCAGAGACCATAGGATGTAAGGATATGATAAAGGAGCATATGATAAATGATCCATATGATAAAGGACCATAGGATGGTTTTATTAAAGGGAATTCTCTATAATTTTCTATAAGGGAACAATTGAATGTACTCTATGCAGCAAAATGTTCTATACCGTAGCAGAGCCATCATGTGTCTCTGTGTAATTAAATAAAAAAGTAAAGCATTTGGTATCGATAAGGTTAGTCATTATTATTTTTTAAATGCAAAGAAGGAAGAAGCACCCATGCTGCGTCTTACTATTTCCCTTTAAGATACCATAGGATGCCACAAAATCAAGGAGCTCATGAAATTTCAGCAACTTTCAGAATTATTGGCACCCCTCATGAAAATGAGCAGAAATTAATATTTTAAATGAACATTATATGCAATAATTTGAGCACAAACATAGTGTGGTATCCCAAAATCATATTTAAAATATTTAAACAGCACATTTTGTCTACAAAAGCTTGGTTTCATAATTATTGGCACAATTACAGTTAATAATCTGTGATCTCTGGCCTAACAGCACTAACTAAAATGATTGCTGGGAAATCCTGATTTATGGGTTAATATAAGCAATTATGTGTTGATGAGGAGTAAATGTCCTTGCAGCATCCCATATACTTAAGAATATTATAACATGACGTCATGAGTTATGACATCACACAACAAGAACATTCTAAACACAAATATTCTAAATGGCCTATTTTAATTATTAGTATTCTAATAAACTCTATGTGCACTGGTGGCTCAGTGGTAGGTGTTTCGCCTGCCATGCATAATAAACTCTACTCCATATCCCTTATAATAATATAGCAACAAATATGTTTTAAAATGTATTAAAATGTTAAAGCTTACACTGAAATGACTGCTTTTAATTTTTTATTCATAAAATATCCAAAGTTTTTCCTCAGTGCAACAAAGACTTTAGGGTTATTATGACAAAAAAAATAAATAAATAAAAATCACAGCTTGCTTTAAATAATAAATGCACTTTAAAAATGCAATAAGTATTTATAATGCTAAATAATGAATTAATAATGAATACATCTGAATATAACATAATTTAAAGAAATTGTAGAAACTCCTGAATTATTGTATTAATCTCAATCAACCAGATGCATAACATTATTTATCCTAATAAACCAAATAAAAACTGTTGAGCTTATTGATTAAACAGAAAAAAAATAATAAATTGTGTCCTACCTCCAGAAACAAGTACACAATGAACAATTGTGAATACAGTCCCCTTCCCAGTCTACCCTTTGTCTTTGTTTCCTATTTTCTGGGAAGACCCGAGCAGAAATGGCCCTCAGCCATGTAGCCATGCAGCCAAGTTTTTCATTTCACTTGTCAAGCTTTTCTTCATTTCCTCTACATGCCTACACAAATCTCCTCCTTTTTGTAATCCCTCCATCTGTTAGTCCATCTTTCTGTCTTTTGCACAGATATTCATCTCTTTCAGTTGGATATATTGAAACATGATAAATCTAGTGCGAATGGACTCTTACTGCACAAGAGTGAAAAATCACAAGGCTTTTTAAATAATCCAAACATTAATAACATGATTTAACATTATGTTCATTAGGTGTTTTAGGGATATGACATCGGTTTAGTAATCCCTTGCCTCAGCAACCAACCAATCAATATGCTGAGAGGCGAAATCTAGCAAAACACAAATGCATGATCTAAAAGAAGAACAAATGATAAGAACTTGATATGGTTTTATAATAATTTATTTACATTATTAAGCCATAAAGACATTAAGACAAACACAAATAACAAATAATTAATCATAAAAAAAAAACTGATGACCATACTGGTGTGTTAAAGAGTGTGAGTGAGAGCATGTGCCAGAAACAGACAAAGAGAGGGAGAAAGAGAGAGAGAGAGAGAAAGAGAGAGAGAGAGAGATGGAATGTAAAACTTTCAAAGGTCAACCCCAGGCTTGTGACTTGCAATAATGAAGAACAAGTTTCCCATCACTGCCAAAACACTAAAAGCATACAAAAAGAAAAGAGTTATTAGATATTTTTCCACCCACACAGTAGTCTCTAACGTTTACACAGAATGGTGGTGAAATAAAAAACATCCTGTGACAAGAGCATCTGCAGCCTGAAAAACCTTGTTGATTATGAACATCAGAGGAGAATGACCAGGCTGGTCTGAGCTGACAGGAAGACCTCCTCAAGGTTCAATGTTTTGAACCTGCTGAGATGCTTTTCTGTACACCATGGTTGTAAAGAGTGATTATTTGAGTTGCTTTATCCTTCCTGGCAGGCTGAACCAATCTGGACATTTTCCTTTGACTTCTATAATCACCCAGGCATTTCCATCATACAGAACTACTTTTAGTTTTTTAGTCAAAAAAGCCCATCTGGCAACAACATCCATGGCACAATCAAGGTCACAGAGACTTCCTGTGAGGTTTCCAGAACGTGCTTGATTTAAAAGTTTGATGTGAAGCAGTCGCTTTGTATCTTTATGTTTTTTTTTATTGCTAGTAGATAACGGCATGAGCAGATAATACATACACATGTAGATGTAACTATTACTGGTGTGTGTGTGTGTGTGTTTTAATGATTGTATATACAATTATTTCCTCATGACTGCTTTAATGAACTATGGTATAGACTGCACTATACACCTATCCCTACACTCCTAAATAAACACTTTATTTTTTTAGACAAAACCTCTAAATTTGTAGACCTGATAATGTGACCACATTCATAGATCAAAGAAATATAAATAAAACTGTCAGACTCTTTTGCATTTATTACAAGCTTAGTTTACAAGTAGATTCACTGCTGACAGAAATAAACTGATAAATTAAATCTTTATCTAAACTATGATATTGAATTTAATAGAATAATCTGTTTGTATCACTACATAAATAACATAGTAACTGCCCTCCTGTAAGTCTTCACTGAATATACGCTTACTATAATTGAATGTCATTCATTCAATTTATGCATCAACAAATGTTTTGAAACTTAAGTGTCCGACTTCTTTTACATTAAGGTTCAACCAGAAAAAAATATTCTGTTTTATCGTTCATTGCATCATCTTAACTGTGCAAATAAACACGATAACACTAATAACAGATGTGTATACGATTACAAACAATTTACAGAACTCATTTGAAATTAATCTTTCACTTTAAGCTTATCCATCACTAATTATATTAAATTCAATATCATAGTTAGGATAAAGATTTAATTTATCAGTACTTCCACATCCAGACTGTATTACTGTGTAACACTTACATCAAAAAGGACACCCACTTCTTGGTCTGGTGACGGAGCAAACGACTGATTGACATAAATAAACTTAAAACACACAAAAAAGTAGCAAGTCAGAAATCAGTGCAAATCTAACCAGTTTACTCATTTTCATTATATAATTATGTAATAATTACTTCCTGACACAATATCAGTTTATGAACTCTATGTGCAAGGAAATAAAGGGTACCAGTTGTTCGTTGGCCTCTAATTTAAGAAAGCGTGAGATGAACTGAGCGAGAGCCTGAACCGTCCTCTCTCGCTCTACTGCCCACTTCTTAGTCTTCATGATAGGAGTGTCTCCAACTGCTTTCAACAGCACATCAACTGGAAGGAACAAAAACAGACAAACATACAGGGAAGCCCACTTTTATTACATAATACCTATTTAACTGTTATGTCAATTGTATTCATCATGATCCTTTGATTTTCGAATTAGCGGTCCTGAGCTCGGGCTACTATCTGTGTGACATTTCACATGTTCTCCCCATGTCTGTGTGGATTTTCCTGCCGCCACTGCATCCATCTATGATGGAATTCCAGCTCTGAATTCACCACAACCCTGAGCAGGATAAAGCGGTTCATGGAAATGAATGAACAAATTAATAACTTAACTGTTATCATTAAAGTAATTTGTAGACAAGGCTGCTTAAAATTTCTGCACTGGTTATTTAAAAAATTCTTGCTGTTTAACAAACTGTGTATTTCAGTAACTATTTTGATATTATAGTTCCGGGGTACTCAATAGGCGGACTCCGGTCCGCATCCGGACCCAAATACGGTTAAATCTGGACCGACGCCAAAACAA
>JAOVVA010000048.1:26492942-26542444 GCA_028565275.1 Leiocassis micropogon
ATATTTCTCCCTCTTTGTCCTAATGAGGGATCTCTGTAATCTGGTAATGCCCCGAAATAAAGATTACTGCTACTTTTACAGCTACTAATGATGATCATAACAAAAATAATGATAGGATGGTCAAATTTGTTAAAAAAAAAAAAAAAAAAAAAATCCACCACTCGGTTAGCAGTTTTCAGTCCATCAAATTCTAATTTCTTCTGTTGATAGAACTGGAAGACAATATTCAGAATAAACAATTATGTTATCAAAGGTTAGAAAAAGAAATTGATTCTAAAAATAAATTAGATGCTTCCTACAAAGTTCTTTTTTATGCTAGGCATAATAATAATAATAATAATAATAATAATAATAATATTTTTCCTCACACATATTATAGACACTCATGCTTCTGCAGTTTCCACTGTATCAGAATCACAGTTGATGTCTTAAAAATGATTTCCAACATAAAGAGCTAGCCACTGATTTTGTTTTCTCATAATAACAACGACAACAAACCCTCTAGGAATGCACTTGAACAACCATTTGCTTTAATTTCTATGAAAAAATAAAAAGGGTAAACTTCACAGTACAGTATCCAATGATGATAGTTCACATATTAAAATTTTTTATAAAACTAAATGAATGTTGTAGTTGTTATTATGAATTGTCACTGGTTAATAATTTTTTTTTTTTTGTCTGAAATTCATTTTCCAGAAAGTGAAACAGAATATCATTTCAGACAGGGAGAGACAGAAGGAATTCAGAATTTCTCTGCCTTTTTTCTTTTTTAAACTTGAACACAACCTTCATTCAGCTTCTGCTATACAGGATTCACACTCTCTTCTGTCCTGGTCTCTCCCTACACTGGTGTGGTTTTCCTGTTTAGCGTGTTAGAATTGCTCTCCGGCTTGGCCAGCCTGTCGAGCGTGCCCATCCCTCTCTCCCTCTCCACTGTGGACGATGAGAATGGCGGTGGTTGGGACGAGGGTGCCGAATTTCCACTTGATGTGTTCTGCACTCCTGCTGGATTGTGGGACTTGAGAGAGGGCAGTGTGCCGCTCATCATCATGGTTGCTCCTCCTCCCCCGCCGCTCTCTTTGGGAAAGCAGTTGTGCAGCTGGTAGAGTGTGGCACGATCCACAGTGCCATACAGCGGAGGTGCACCCAAAGCCCCCAGTGCACCCAGTTTGGGGTCTCGTGACAGGGTGTAGAGTGAGATATCACCTCCGGGTAGGGCTGAGTGTGAGCGGGAGTGTGAGTGTGGATTAGGCAGGGTGGAAACAGAAACAGGCCCCTGTGAGAGCAGTGCTGAGGGGGGCAAGCCAAAGCTTTTGCTCCCTGGTGGGCCAGCAGCAGCAGGTGACGGGTCTCGTGAGCCTCTGGACGGCTCGGTAGAGCGTGAGCTGGATCTTGAAGAGCGACGGCGGAAACGGTAACTAGGCAGGCGCAGCACAGCGTGCGTTGTGCTCTTGAAGATATCGGTTCGCGAGCGGCACCGAAGCTCCTTGTTCTTCTCAATATAGATGTTCACGGCCAGAACTCCCACCATCTCAGCCAGAATGAACGACAAGCCACCAAAATAGAAGGACCATCCGTATGAGTATTGCCATTTTTTATCCTCATCCTTCTTTGGAGAGATGTCACCTAGCGCCGCTGAGATGTACACAATCACACCAATGATGTTGCTCAAACCTACAGGTCAACACAGGGTTTTTAGAGCATTTCAGATGGGTTGCTTATTCTTACACAAAAATTATCCAATTACAAATAAACTCCTGTATCCTGTACAATATAACAATCAAGTATCTACACACGAAAAACACTCTACAGTGTTTATAGGGCATTCAGTGAAATGCCTGGAAAAACATTTCAAAATTAAAAAAAAGACTTTTTTCCAAGACTTCACTTACTTTTGTCATTTTTTTTGTATAACGTTTCATTGCTGTCATTTTTTTTTTGTTGCAAATCGAGGTCAGTAAAGTTACCACATATGGTTTCCAAAAAGTGGATACAGGTAGTCCCCGACTTATGAACGTTCGAGTTACAGACTTCCGCAGATACGAACTGACCGTGGTTCTCATCTAACATTCGTACAATTATATACAATATTTTCAGTGTGTAAGTGAATGTATAATAGGTCTGGTAAGTCTGGTATACTGTATTTGTGTGCTTGTGGAGGTGCTCCTCCTTCTACTCCTGCTCTCTAGTCGGGGGTGATTCTTTTCATTTTATTTAATTATTTTTATTTTATATTTTATATTAATAATTTTTATATTAATATTATTGGGTTGTGGAACGAATCATAGGAGTTTCCATTATTTTTGTGTCTGGAATTCTCTTCGTGATATAAAAGCGCAGAGATTACGGTTTTTGGTCACATGTTTTTGGTCACATGATTTTTGGTAGAGTTGAAAAGGGGACCGAATGACCAATTGGTATACGGATTAATATAAGACTCACAGTGTTTGACTTACAAACAAATCCGACTTACGAACGTGCTACTGAAATGGAACTTGTTCGTAAGTAGGGGACAACCTGTATATAAAAATATTGTAATAATAATAATAATAATAAAAAGAAGAAGCAGAAAGATAAACTTAAAGGTGCATTTATTTAAACATAAAAATGTGAAAAAACAAAAATATTTATTTTCTTCAAATATATGTTTTTTTCTTGTGGTAATGTTACTGGCATTTTACTAAATGGCTTTTGGACTAAATGGCTCTTTGCCTGATTAAGGGGTTAAATTATCACAGGAGCTTCTGTCACTGTCAAAAACTGCAGTAATTCATGCAAATTCAAAAACGTGACAGTTGGTTGACAAGTTAAGATAAAAAAGGAGTCTGTTATGCTGTGGGGAGCATTTCCATTTCACTCTCACTCACACACACTTAACTGAACTAGGGAGGCAGTATAAATTTTGTCCTCCATTGTCAATGTTCTGAGGCCCCCAATTTTTTTTTTCTCCTTAAATATTTTTTATTCATTAGAAATGGGAGTGTTTTTCCAAAGCTAATTAAGCTAACTCCTTCTTATATAAAGCACAACAGAATTACTGCTTTGATGCACTAATGAAGCCGACTAGTTGAGGTAAAGGTTCAACTCGTATACATGGCTCTAGTTCCAGTAATGAAAATATTACAATGCACCTAAGGACATATTATAATAAACAGAATGAGCAGCTCACCTCTCATATCTTCTAGTCTGAGTCGCTTGTTCTTTTAAATCTATTGCACTGCATAGCGTCTTTGGGAGTCACATGGCAAAAGAATGAACGACTCGGGACTTGAAGACTCATTGAGAAGAACAGTTCAATTCTGTTTCCTGTGTATTGCACTGCATAGCGTCTATGAGAGTCACGTGGCAAAAGAACGAACGATTCAGACCAAAGACTCAAAGGTAACTACTCATTTCTGTTTCCTGTACATAACCTACGGAAGTTTTTCGATGCTTTACGCATGCGCGTCCAGTAGAAAATGAATGAATCACTCTCAGAGACTACTCGTTCTTCTGAGTCATGTTAAAGACTCGTTCAAAAAGAACGAATCGTTCATGAACGACCCATCACTACTGATTATATCTCATTTAGATGATGATGTTACTAGATGTTAGTCCTACAAAAGCAGCCAATGAGTGTACATCCTAGTTAAATGTGTCTCATATATTGTCACCTCGGTGTATCTAGATGTCAAATAGAGCGAACACAGTGAGAAGATTTCCAAACCTGCAGCTACAAACAGAATGCCAGCTCCAAGTATAATGTTCCTCTTGCTCTTGTAGAAGCGACTGGCGGCAATGCACACTCCTCCCATCAGCAACAAGATTGCACTGAGAATAGGGAAGATATTTGAAGCCCGAACCACTCCTACAGAGACAAAGGGATGCGATGGGGCAAAGAGTTTCGGGTTAGGTAATAAAAATTGTAACTTTTTCTATTGTGAGAGAACCTTAAAAATTACAAGGTTGCAAGGAATGTCGAGTTCAATTCAAACAATCACAAACTGAATATAAAAAGTGTTAATTATCCTGTGACATCTGTGTAATTTAATCATGTCTCCTCAGTGTGGTTTCATCTTTTATTTTTTTCTGCTGAGAAATCCTGAGGAGAGAAGCTGCTTTTTCCAAAGAGTCCAAAATCCCATCCGAGGATTAGCTTTGCAGGCACAGCTAAAGCACATGACATGAATATCAAACGAATGCCAGCTAGGATGCATGCGCACACACGCATATATGAGCGCTTGCATGTGCATCCGCCGTAATCGCCGGCTTCCCTGAAGTCATTTATCAGACTTATCCAACAATTCACAAAAACTACATGCACTTAGTGTGATTTCTACAGAACTAGATTTGACAACATCTCCTGTGTTACAGCTCTTTTACATAATCCTACTCTGCACCCTTCACCAGCGCTCACAGAAAGTAAGGAGTGTCTCTTACTTAGGACGTACTCTGCTCCATCGTGGTCGAAGTCGGCGTCTTCTGGAAAGTGGTTAATCTGAGAGCACACCCCTCGTTTCACACCTATATAAAAGAGTACAGGTGATCGATATGTTGCTCTACTTATCTTTATTCGAGCTTGTGTTGCATCAATTTGAAGCATTCCAATGGCACTGTCTCTTCTAGCATTGTCTAAATTGTCTAAATAGGGCATGATAGTTTAAAGATAAAATGCATGATCAGAATGTTTCCATTACTTTGGATATCAAGACATGTCGGCCGGACACAATCACAAAAAGCACATGCACAGCTCTCCTTATGAAGATGTAAATTATGTTCTCAATAAAGTAACACTGTACTATCATGACAGTAATTTTACCATTTCTTAATGCAATAAGGCAAACAAAATGATGAATTAGAATCTGGGTTATCATAACAGTCCAAATTTTGCAGAATTTTTTTAATTAGTGCAACGTTTCTTTTGCCCATGAGTTTATATTATACCCAAACAGAAGCTTACTATTAACCTAATAAACTCAGGAGGGCTGAGCTCATTAAGTTTTATTAGAGTTTATTATGCTTACATTAACATTATTCCTTCAATCTGTCTGAAACCATTCTGATTAAAGATTCCAACTTAACTGTTTACATGGACACTGATCTGTGCATTTACACGCCCAAAGTATTTGATCAGAATATAACTTTTTTTAACATGCAAAAAGTGGTTCTGGAAGAATAACATAAGAACTCCAATTTTGAGGTTAAGTTTAGCTTTCCATATTTTTCAAGATATCAACCCTTCTACCTTATGATCGAATACAAGTATTTAGTCACATCTGTGATTGGTTAGGTGTTTGAAACAGGTGTGAAAAGTGTTCCTTCCTCAGACAGCGACCTTGTGGATAAAGGTCTAAGGTGGGACAGGTGGGAGAGAGCTGTTCTTTTGAATGAGACCAAAAATTTACTTCCCAGAAACGTGTCAACTAACATAACCCTTATATTGTATGGGGCAAGCATGCACAGAAAGAATACATTTATTCCAGCAAGAGAGAAACAATCAGATCAAGTGTTTACATGGGTAATATGTACCTATTTGCCTCTCATCCAATCGGGCTGGATCGGGTCAGACTGTTCTGACTGAGGTGCTTACATGAAGCAATTTTATTCCGATTGAGGTGTTATTCTGATTATTAGTGGAATATTAAGTTCCTAGTTATTGATCATCAAGCATACTGTTCAAGGTGAACTAAGGTGAAACAAGAAGAAATAAGGGGCGCTGGGGCGCCGCCCTCTTAAAGTTAGGCAGAGAAGAATGCTTCTTTAACATTTATTTATTTAACATAATTATTTGTTTTAATAATGAAATAAAGTCATTTAGTCACAATATTCCACTGTATTTCTTAATATAATTCATTTACAAAAAAAAAATTCTAAACTGTATTACGTTCATTTGTGTTCGTGTAAGCGGGGCGCCGGACAAACGAGTGTCTTTGTAGGCGCGTAAATTTTTGAAAAGCATGTGATTTGAGACTGAGCTCTGATTGGATTTTTTCAAATCATCCTCCCACCTACTTTTGTTCTTAGCGAATCAATATTGTTTTTAAATATTTGGGCTCATGTGATTCGGCCATTCTCAACAAGTCTTATTAACGGTCAGTAGATTGTTAGTCAATGTATTGAATAGTGATTGAAGTGGAAGCCAGCTAAATATGAGAGGAAATTCTGTAATTTCTTTGCTAAAATACCCCTTCGCAAGGCGATCGGAAAAAGAAAGAAAAAAGTTGAAGAGCTTGGAGCAGATCGACCTGATCTTCTGATTAAGCAGCAGTCAAGTGATCGCGGCCGAGCTTACACTCGATGCTTTTCCAGCACTTTTTATGGCTATTTACAGGTGAATACTAAAAGTTTAATTTTAATTTTTTTTTGCACCAGCCGCCACTGAAGTCAAGGGTCCTAAGACTTTAATGGGTGAACTGTAATAATTACATGAACTGTGATTTTATTTGGGTGATATACATTTTTATTATATATGACAGCTAATTTTAAAAGGTTAATCAGGTAAACACTTTTTTAAAAAATACTCCTTAAAATATACACTCTTTAAAATATATCAACAGCTGTTTTCGACTTATATAGTGCTATAAAATGAACCCAAGCCAATAACGTTTTATGGCTGCTATAATCAATTCCAACTGCAGTCTGCTCGGCCTCCCCTGCTTATAGCCAATGATGATAATTACATGATGAGCCAAATCAGGCACTTTTTCTTCAGCAGGTAAAATGCTTACAAGCAAAAATAAGAAATTCAGCTTGAATCAGATAATCTGACAGATAAATTAACAATCTAACTACATATATTTTATGGATAAAAATACGAGATGAGTTATACTGTAGATAAATCTATAAAATATCCACCATCCTGAAATAAATCCATCAGTTCATTGGCAACAAAGTCTTGACTGATTTATCATATGAAATATAAACTAAACTACTAAACCCATCATCTCTGTTGTTGAATGTTCCACTCTATCTGAACACAGAGCTTTGGATTATAGACACACAGGACTCAGGACAACACAATTCATCCACAAATATATACACATGCAGACACAGAATGGCGCCCTGGAGTCATGCAGGCAGTTGGATAGCTACCCTCTCCAGTGCTGAGGGCCTACTGTTGACACACAGACTGACGCAATATGATGACACCATGACTGGTGGTGATGAATGGAGTAAAAAGTGTGATGTAGAGATGAAACACAGGTGAAAGGAGATATGGTCAGGTGTGAGGGAAGGTCTTGGGTTCATTTCACCGCTCTGTCTTTTAAAAAAATTTCCTCATGGATATTAGTCTGTAAGAAAGAAATAGAAGGCACAAAAGGGAAAAGAGTCAGCACAGTTCCTGGATTAGAAACCGGGCTCTCCAGTTTGATTCGTGCTTACAGATCATGCTTCTTTCTGGAGACAGGATGGCTCTATGGCTGACCCATAGTGACACCTCTGTCCAAAGCCGCAGTCATTTCTTGGAAATAAGATCTTGAGTGTTTTGTTCCTGACCTTGCACATTAGTCCCCTTGTGGCCTTGAGCTACTGTGTACACTTAAAGACATGAAAGCAGCAAACTGTGACTCTTGCCCTCCAATCTCAAGTGTTAGTGTTAATGGAAAGCAAGAGCACAAAGTTATGTTTTTTTTCCCCATCTACAGTAGAGCATCCAAGTTACTGAAAATGTCTTGTAAGACCCTTAGACAGAAAGTGTAAGCGCAATTTTTTGGCACTGATTATGCAGGATAAAAATGGATCCTCCTTCCACTTCACCTAATCTCAGAGGCCCTGCTTAGTGCCCTTCTTGCCTTCAATCCCTGGGGACAGAGAGGATTACTTGACCTCTAAACTGTGCCAACCATGCACCACAGCATCTGCCGAGAGAAGGATAAGAGAGTACGGAGAAAGAAGGTGTAGTGAGAGAGTAGTAGAGATTGGGGAAGTGATGAAAGTAAAAGGGAGAACTAGCGAGAGAAAGATAGAGGTACAGCAGCAAAGTGAGAGCTTATCTTTAATTGAATGCTTTGTTGTTATGGAGCTTAGCCATGAGGCTAAATTAGAAGTGCACAATAGCTGGGTAGAGACTGAAAGGAGGGTAAATGTGATGAAGGGATGAGTGAGAACATTTGCTGCTGAAACGCAAAATGCCCATCCATGACTATCATCCCTTTTAGCTTGGTTCTTGATGAACCACGAATAGTAGTTTAATTAGGATTTGGGTGATTTTCCTCTCATTGTCCACATTAGAGACTAAAAATACAGCTTTCATTCAGGCCCAAGAACTGCAACGGCCTACTGTGAATTCTCACTGTGTATTTATGAAAGATAAATATTGCATTACAAAAATCCAATATGAATGGAAGCTCAAGTTATTTAAAATATTTTTTACATAGTTTACACTGAAATACAGTTGATGTATCAAACTAATGAATTCATCAATGATCAGTTGATATCCTGTGTATTTCAATAATCCATCATGGAAAACACCAAATGATTGTAATATAGCAGAAAAATGGTTAACATTTGTACTAAATATACTATAACTTTGGAAGATACTAACTCGAGATAGCTCAATGCGACTGCAGGAGCTTCATATGAATCTTAGCTGAACTTTGGAAAGTATTTTTTGCACAGAACAAGGGTTGTGGAATTTGTCCCCAATTACTTAGTGTGTGCCTAGCAGGAAAATTTATATTGACCAAGACATACAGTAATGTACTAAAAATTGATCCAGTTACGTATCATAATTCATTTGTGTCAATTCGTGTATTGCCACATTGACTCCATAATCGATTTTTTTTTTTTTTTGCATTTAAGATGGTAAAATGTTGCCTTTTCTTTATGCAGTAGAACCTTGGATTGGGAGTAACTTGATTTGCGAGCATTTTGCAAGACGAGCAAATTTTAATATAAATTTTTACTTAATTAACAAGCGAGTGCTTGATATACAAGTAGCACGCATGTGCTTTGTCTGCCAAGTGAGTGTCATGTGATCCTAACTGAGCCAATGGCTCTTCTCTCGTGCACGCTGCGGGATTGTGGGTAACCGTCTCCTGTATTCGGTCTTTTGAACACTCAGGTCATTTTGTGTCCAAGTGTAGTGACTGTTCTTTAGTAATTGTACTGCAACAACTGCCTCTGTGAAGAAAAAGTATATTTGTGTGAAGCTGAAGTAAGAGGAGGAGGGAGGGAGCTACTGTGTAGGATGACTTTTGCACACACACACACACGCACACACACACACACAGTGTATAACATTGTGAGGTCCATTAGAGAGATCCAGTTTCTCTCTCTGTTAGAAAGCACTGATTCCGTTAGTTTGTTTGCACACGCGAATGTCATTAGAGAAGTTTCCCAACAGAACAGTGTTTCCGTTAGTGTGTGTGTGTGTCTGTGCCACAGGCGCGTGTGTATGTGTGTGAAAGTCATCCTACACAATAGCCCTTTCCCTCCTCCTTTCATCTTACTTCACACACACACACACACAAACACACATACAAACACACTACAGAAACACTGCTCTGTCGGGATTCTTTTCAAAGGTTAAGTGCAGGTTAATTTGTTTTATTTTTTACTTTACATTTTATATTAATTATTTTATATGAATATTTTTGAGCTGTGAAATGAATCGTCTAAGGTTTCCATTATTTTGTATGGGGAAATTTAGTTTTATATACAAGTGTTTTGATATACAAGCATGCCCCTGGAACGAATTACGCTCGCAATCCAAGGTTTAACTGTAATTCTAGAGGTGGCGCACTCTAAACTATTCACATGTTGACAGGCAACAGAGTGTCCTATGTGGTAGGATTTGCAAAGTTAGCTTAGAATTACAACAGGAGTCAAGAATATTTTTCTTATCAAATCGGAATACTTGTAAAATTGTGGTATTTAAAAAATTGCATTAAAAATCGAATGATAATATCTTATCGATTGTTTTCCGGTGATTCCCATTGTAATTATACGCACTTAAATTTTTATTTGTTTTTGATTGACAGACTTAAAAATTGCTAAGAAATACCTCTAACCTTAATCCAAACATCTCTGGCTAATCTAACCTAACCGTTAAAACCGTTCCAATCCTAAAGACTGCATATCCCAAAGACAGCAGAGCTCCTGACCTTCAAGGCAGCAGATCCTCCAAAGGCCCGAGTGAGTAAGGGCTCCAGGGTCTTTTTTGTCCTTGTTGTGTGGGTCATCCTGCGTCACATTGGCTGTGCTGTTGCAGATCAGAGCACGAGAGTAGAGCCAATAATCTGTCCCAATTGCCACCGTCATCAGGCCAAAGGAGGCGAATGCCCCCACGATGGTGAGAAGGATCTGGATCCCCTTCTCACACACCATGCCTGTGTGGACACATGGAAGAGAAAATAAGGAAATGGGAAAGAGAGTATGAAAAGAGCAGAAAAATAAAAAAGGAAGGGAAATATTGGAAAATGTTTTGTAATTGCAGAAAAAGGCAATGAATGTTAGTAGTTTCTACAGCATAGATTTGTACACAATTCTAAACAGAAATATTAATGAACAAAGATAAACAATATAGACTAATAATATCAGTGGCAGCAATTACAGGTGGTGGACACTGGCATTTTTGCAGATGATTACTAGTTAAATAAGTAACTTTGGTTCTGTTAACCCTGAATACCCACCAAGGAGGCTGAAGCTCACTCAAATAGCTTATTTTTTTCAGGCACACGCATGCCAAAAGTTCTCACTGGGTCAACTGTTTCTGATTGACCGGAACCTCTTCTGATCATCCAGTTTCCATAAAACCACATATCACTCTTATCACTCAAGCTCTAAGTCTGAACGCTATCCCAGGAGACTCGGGGCACTGGGCGGGGTACACCTTGAATGGGGTGCAAATCCATTCAGAGTAGCACACTCAGTCACACACTACACGTAATCTGGAAACACCAATTCCCTAACCTACATGTCTTTGGACTATAGGAGGAAACCTGAGTACCTGGAGGAAACCCATCAAACATGGGAAGAATATGCATGCTTAACCCCCCCACACACACACGCACACACAAACACACAGACCTGAGGCGGACCTTCAATCCTGGAGGTGCGAGGCTACATTGATAACTACTACACCTCCGTGCCACATATACATAATTATAATTCTATTTCACCAGCCGTGGTGAGAATCGCCTGAACAACCTATTCCTAATGTCATAAGAAACCAACCAACTTTAGGACTTGGTATAAGGGACCATGGACCATGGTATAAGGGGCTATGTTAACCTTGCAGAAACAGGGAGAGTAAGCCATGCTTCTCCTTAGAGCACAGTCGACTGGTTCCCAGTCAGTGATTGTGTGGCATCACTGGGAATTTATGTTGCAATCTTCCAACAATTTTCATTGTGTTCCTGATCTTACCCCAAGGATCTCTATGCCCTCTAGTCGGGAGGGAGAGTATCCATGGTAAATGTGGTGCACAGGTAGACGGCTGTACATGCATTTCTAGTGACCAAGCCCTCATGTCCATCTTGCTGAGTAGAGAATGCATCTCTGTCTTAATAACCTTGATAGCCTGATAACCTACTTCTGAATGTCTCTCCATAAGGCCCAAGAGAACTACCACTGCAGCAGGAATCAGAGATGGTGGCACCCTCAATAAGGGCCAGACTTGTACTTAAAGATCTGACAAGTAATTTCTGCTAAAATAAATTAAGTTCCACGATAGCTAGCTTTCTTAAGAATCTAACTGCACTTTGATGAATTATTTAGGGGCACTTTTCTAAATGAATGATGCACTGTATTATGTGAGACTAGCCAGTACTGTACATTTACTGGATTGTCTGATCATTGGTGGGGAAACACAGGAGCAAGTCTTCCAGTTTATGGTCATATCCTGAAACTTTTGGCAATCTGCATGAATTGAGTTGCTGCAGACTGAGCTAATAGATTACAATTTTGAACAGGAATGTCTCTCTTTTAAAGGCAACTCTCAGGATTTGTGATTTAAGATGATAAGTACATACGATATATCCATCCATCTAGGGACCTCTGCAGTCCACCCAGGGGCCATGGAGACCAGTGGTAACCATTGGAGATTAATGATGACCAACGTATTTATTCCCATTTTGTACGACCATGGTAGGACCTCCGGTTAACATTTACACACATGTTCACACACTCTGGGCAATTTGGGAATGCCAATTAGCCTAATCTGCATGTCTTTGGACTGTGGGAGGAAACCAGAGAACCCGGAGGAAACCCACCAAGCACAGGGAGAACATGCAAACTCCATGCACAGAGACCTGAAAAAGGAATCGAACCTGGGACCTAGAGGACCTGAAATACAACAGTATTTCAATGCACTCTTGAGAAATAGTTTTTCAGACTTCCTGAAGGACTTTTTTTGGCCTTGATTTTGGTAAGTTTTTGTCTCTCATTTTCAGTGTAGCTACTGTAACCCTGTACCAGACCAGTTTCAGAGAATTTTTTATTGTTTGCTAAGCCACAGCGACCTCTACTTCTAAATTAAGGAATAAACCAGTGAGAAACTGGTGCAGATGATGACAGATGAGCAGGTTGGAACAGACGTGAGGGGAAATGAGGTTGCTGCTGAGGCTGTTAAATACATTTTTTAAAATTGTATCTTTAGGCACTTGTTATAAAATATGCATTTCCATTTCTTAAATTTAATCTACATAATTGAATTTAATTTAATATGAAGCCATGGGGCGTGGCTCATGACTATTGCACAGTGCTGTACAATGTGCAAATCCACTACGAAGTAAGAGCAGTTATCATCTAATTTGAGAAAACAGTATACAGTATCTCTCTCAAATCAGATGATAACTGTGATCAGAACGAGAAAGTACATTGAGTGCTGAACCATGGGGTCTATGCTTTTAATCATGCCTCTGTCCAACAGGGAACAAACATTTTGCGTCATAGCCAAAAACAACCTGATGGGGAAAATTTGGTTTTTGGCATTGGTTGTTGTGTTAGCAATCCAGCTAATGGAGCAGTCGTACTCTGAGCAGCACTCAAACACTGCGGTGGTGCTTAGCCACATGCCCACTAGTTTAGTAGATAATGGGGCATGTAAAAATCTCTGAGTCACTAGAGACACCATGATTAGACTACCTACTGAGGAAAATGAGGTTGTACAGAGACACAGCTCCAGCCCTAGTACTAGTGCATTTATGAATCTGGCTAAAGTAGCAGGTGACTATGCAAACATGGCACAGTAATATGTGTGAGGCTCACTTGAACTTGCACACTAGTCAGAAGACTGCAAAGACTGGAACTACATGTAAGCAGAGGGAGACCCAATGAGAAAATGCACTTCAGCCAGTCTATGTGTGTTAGTAGATTCCAGCTAACGTCACAAGCTCAGTGGTGAACTCATCCACATTAGAAAGCACACTGAAAAGCTCAGAATGAGGTAAGTAGGGTGACTACAGTAGCGTGAATAGCAAGACATCCTTGTGGCCTTTACTGCCCCTGGCAGTTAGGAGTGGTGATGCAGCACTACTAAGCATTTACATAGAAAGCCAATGTATTATAGGAGAACTGAAAAACAATGCAAGTCTAAGAAGAAAGAAAAACAGCTTAAAAGCATAATATCAAGTCATATAAATCACAAGATTTTTTACTCACACTGAACACAACATGGAAATAAATGGCTAATGCATAAAATCACATACATTACTGGTCAAAAGTTTGGACACACCTTCTGTTCCAGATTTTTAAATATTGCGACATTTTAAAACTATGCAGGCGACCAAAATATGCAATCGTCTCTTTTGAACAGCTGATATCGAGGTGTGTCTGCTACTCATGCTCTGTAAATCTTTAATAATGGCTCTAATCTGAGGAAATGTTAATTAGTGATTTTTAAGGCGGATATCTCTAAATGAACTTCTCCTCTGCAGCAGAGGTAAGTTTTGGTCTTGCTTTCCTGGGATGGTCTTGATGAGAACTAGTTTGATCAGGGTGCTTGATGGGTTTTGCAAATGCACCTGACACTACTGTTCTTGCAAGAACTATTCCAGAACAGCTGATTTTTGTGTCTTAAAATAACAACTTAGTGTTGTTAGTTAATTACCTAATTCACTATATGTTATTTTATAGTTTTGACATCTCCAGTATTGTTCTAGTGTCCATGCATTGTGGGTGCATCGCTTCATAAGCTTCCTTTTTCCATTGCTCCAAAGTCCAGTATTTATTCTATTTAGCTAATTGAAGCCTTTTATCCTGATTAGTCTTATTAACTAGTGGCCACTAGTGATGGGTCGTTCATAAACGATTCGTTCTTTTTGAATGAATCTTTAACGTGACTCAGAAGAACGAGTAGTCTCAGAGTGATTCGTTCGTTTTTTCCACTGGGTGCGCATGTGCAAAGCATCTCAAAACCTCCGTAGGTTATGTACAGGAACCAGAAATGAGTAGTTAGCTTTGCGTCTTCTATTCCGAATTGTTCGTTCTTTTGTCATGTGACTCCCATGCATGCGATAAATTCAAAGGAACAAACAACTCGGACTAGAAGACTCATGAGAAGAACCGCTCAATTCTCCTGTGTAATGCACCGCATAGCGTTTATGAGAGTCACGTGACAAAACAACGAACGATTCGGACAAAAAGATATGAGAGGTGAGCTGCTGATTCTGTTTATGATAATATGTCCTTAGCTGCATTGTAATATTTTTATTACTGGAACTAGAGCCAAAATTTGTGTATGTACTGTAGATGTGTTGGATCAACAACCTGGAGCTCTTTGACTGCTAAGCCTTATAAACAGCAGGCTGTAATCGAATGGGTGTTCTGATACCTTTCTATCACAGTCAGCATTAACTTTTTTCAGAATTTTTTTCTACATTGGCTGTGGTAGCATTTCTGTGGTAGCAGCTGGCCTTTGGTCCCCACAGGCATAGATAAACCTTGGGATCATGATCCTGCCACCAGTTTACTAGTATATAATTGATAATCCATGTTATTCAATTCACCTGGCAGTGGTGTTACTGTTATGGTTGATTGGCATATAAATGAAATACAATTTAATATCATTACATGTTTAAACAATGAATGAATATTAGTTAAGCAAATGATAAGCAAATAAATTCATGTCTACGTCTTCAGGCTTACCTGATGGCGAGTTTCTATCCTTCGACTCAATTTTGAAATCTTTCTTTTCCCTGCTAAATGAGAATCTGCTGTCCCCTTGGTCTGGGCAGCGTCCATCGACTGACCTCGCACACTTCTCCTCTCCTCTCTGCACTTGTTTCTCTCCCCTTGTTTTTCTTTATTTCGTCTTCTTCCTTGTGTTAAAGGATGGTCACTGGTTCTGGTCTTCTGTAAATGTTCTTATTTGTTTAAAATACTTGACATGGTCTGGAAAATAAAGAGAAAGAAGAGGAAGGATATTTAAAGTATATATGGAGCATGGCATTATATAATGAAAGTGTTAAAAAAAAAAAACCTTAAAAAGCATAAATGGACAAAATCCCCTTTAAAAATACTGGAACAGAAAGAGCAGTTCTTTTGTTTTTGCTATACACTAAATATATTTGGGTTTTAGATTAAATGACAAATATGAGATGACAGATCAGAGTTGCAGCTTTTATTTCCTGAGCCTCGGGCTTGTACTTTATATGTTGTTGTTAAAATGGATGAACCAATATGACAACCTGAGGGCTGTCTATTAGAGATTGGAAAAAAAAATCTATTAATCGATTATATGATTTATTACGGTTCTTTCGTTTGGCAATATGTGTATCGGCAAAATAGATTTTTTAAGTAAATTATGAATTTATATATGTTTGCGTTTGAGATGGAAAAAGGGTTGCAGTTCCTCTAATCCTATAGAAGCAAAATATTTGCTAAGTTTGTTTAGAATTGCAACAAAATCTACCAAAAAAATTATAATAATATCGAATCAGGATATTTATAAAATCGTGATACTAACAGAATCACAACACAACAGCTAGGTATTGTTGTAATATTGTATCGGGTGGCCTCTGGTGATTCCCATCCCTATTGTCAATGGGAGACAAGCAAGCTATTTTAAAGCTGAGGAGAAGAGAAACACAATCTGAGCCATTGCAAAAGCACGGGGCCCCGCCAATATAACAATTCGCACAAAGAATGAAACCACTGGTGTACCAAAAATGAGACAATGAACAGGTCAGTCACAGAAACAGCAGCTAATGATAGAGATATTGTGAGAGCTGTGAAGAAAATCTCCAACAATTGTGAAGAAAAAGTTTAATAAATCACCAGACCTTCACAGAGATGAGAATGCATTCCAATGTCTGAGGAGGAGATTCAACAGAGAAGCCAGTCAAAACAAACAAAAAATGAAAGAAGGTGCGGTATAGTGTAGTAGTATAAAACCAGGGGATCTCCAGATAGATGCCGTTATTGCAAGCAAGGGATATGTATTCAAATAGGGTAATTTATTAGAATTTATTTTAAGAGTCTGTTCCGGTATATTTGCTTATTTAAGTCCCATGTTGTTTAACACATCTACATTGTTTTGTGATTCATGTGTATGAATGTGTCTTATATTCATCTTTTGATCATCTTTTTAAGCCCATTTTTTTTTAAGCAAAAACGAAAAAATTGTATTTTTCCAATTAAAAAACATTCTGTGATGAGAGAAAGAGAGAGAGACAGAGGATGCAGCAGACTTCTAATATAGGCTAATCAACCTGTATTTAACACATACACATGAGGAGCCCAAGGTCATTTAATGACACAGTGTACACATATTAACAAACTTATTTGGCAGACATAATGCAAATCAGTTCTAGGTTGTTAATAATTCATAATGCAATACGGCACATCCATTAAATAGGTTATGCCCTGTTTGCATTGTAAGCCTCTGCACCAAATCTCTGCACTGGCTGTTGTCCTTCTAAAACAGCACACGCACACACACACATACAAAATCTTTAAATCATGTTAATCATATTGCTATTTATACAGACCGAGTTTTTAAAAAAATTTTTTACTGTTGTTATTACTGCTGCATACTTTTGTATATTCTATACTTGGAAACTGGAATTCATACTGAAGTGAAGAATTTGTTCTGTCCAATTTTGCTCTTCACTAATGATTAGTTGTCTCTGTTTTCATGTACGTCAAAACTGAAGATGTTCAACAGGTGAAATTTGTTCAGTTTCATCTTTGGTGTATGTTTACAGTTCAAACTCACATCTGGTTTAATTGTGTGTAAATTTGGCCCCTTCACATTATAACACCCTAAAAAATGCTTGATTTGCAGTTCAATAATTAAAATCAATTAAGCAGTTATAACCAGCAACCTTTATAGTACATTTCCATTCGAGCATTTGGCAGATGCCCTTATTTAGAGTGACTTACATTTTAAGGTTAAGGGCCTTGCTCAAGGGCCCAACAGTAACAACTTGGTGGTGCTGGTGGTCGAACCTGGCACATTCTGATCTAGACTGGTCTAATGCCTTTATCACTGAGCTAACCCTGCCCTAATGTCGACATCTCCAACACAAGTCGTACAACTAATTATTCCATTTAAAACATGCCAGTTTCCAGCTGCCAGTGATCCAGATCCCCTCTGCCCTCTGGACCTGTTTTACTCATACTGGTGCCCTGCTTCTGGTCGGAGATCTTGTTGCATAGAGGCCCATGTGAACCGCGTGTTTTGACTGGGGACGGTTCCCCTTTACCATTAAGACGGTCCTGGCCCCGGCTGATGAAGCGAGTGCAGTCGCTTAGTAATTCAGGACTGGAGTTTAATACAGTCTACCTGAGCCTCCAATAATGAACTGGACTCCATATTAACTTAAACACATCTCCTTTTACAGTATACTGAACTTCCAGCCTCCTAACACACAGTATGACAAAACAATTCCTGCTATCCGTTATAACCCTAATGAGGTTCCCTGTTGGGAATCTGGTTCCTCTCAAGGTTTCTTCCTACTGCCTATCTCAGGGAGTTTTTCCTTGCTACTGTCGCCCTCGGCTTGTTCATCAGGGATCTGATAATTTTGATTAATACACGTTCATGCACATTTTCATAATTTTCTTTTGATTGTGTAAAGCTGCTTTGCGACAATGACCATTGTTAAAAGCGCTTATACACATATAATTGAAGTGACGTTGAATTGAAATAGCATGCTGTGTGTAAATATGAAGCAGAAGTGAATCTGAATTTTATTATTTCATTAGTATTTTAATTGAGTAAAACTCACATTTTGGTACCAGAGGCACCATAACGTGCTGGATTGGGAGCGTTTGGTCAGGGAAACAGATGCTTGGGCTACTTTAAAAATGCTTGGATTGTCCCAGATATTTATGGCATTTATGCCAAAATTTTATATCAACAGTAAAAGACAGCAGACATGATTTATTCATTTCGGGAGTCTGTTTTTCATTGTTTGATTTACTACATTTAAAATAAGGATTTCTTATTACATCTCCTGCACCTTGTATACTTTATATTATGAATGAGAACTTAACACATTTCTGACAGTTCTCTGCAAATGTCTTTCTCCATAGTTTGCTTCCAAAGACCCAGACTTTTTTTTTATGCAACTGTGAGGAATAGTTCTGTACCTGACCAGTTCCAGGAGAACGTTTTTTTGTTTGTTAAGCCACGTAGAGACCTATGAATCATTCAAGCATAAAATACCAGATGATAACAGATGATCAGGCCCGTGATTAGTTTACTGGCAATGCTGAATGTTTAGTGGTTGGAACAGACAAGAGGGGAGACGAGGTTGCTGCTGACATTTTTAAATAAATGTAAATGTGAAAAAGTTAGTCTTTTAATTCAGTTTTTTGTTGTAAAAAAAATCATCTGATTTTTACAATCAGAAGATTTTATAATGTTTTTTTAATATAAAAAATACATTGAAATTAAAGAGGGGACACTAACTTTTAAACATGACTGTACATTCTACTTAATTTTAATTAATACAGTATGAAGGAACATTGTCGACCAAAATAAACCTAGGACCATAGTACTTTCTTTTCTTCTCAGATATTAATTTCAATGTCTAACACCTTTGTTCTATTATGCATTGTACATTTCCTAAATGTTTGCTCAGTGTTACACAACTGGAGCATGTTTTTTAGTAAATTGGACGAGGCTAAATTCGGCTGTTCTACATCTATCGGAAACTATCTCATTTATAGATCATTCTACGCACTATAATTTGCTCAACTTTAATGAATAGGTTCCGATTTCTTCTAACGTCACATGTTTTAGACGTTTGGCTTTAAAATACTAACGGCACTGGAAGAACAATGGAGACACTGGCTCTAAATGAACATGTACCAAAAATAAAAATAACTGTACTGTTCATTACGCAGTCAGCAAAGGGTAAAATCAGTCCCTGAGGCTATAAGTATCAACAGAAAGAAATTCCTCAGATGATTTATGCATTTTGTTCGCTGTAACTCTACAATCTTTCATGAAATCGAGATAACATCGTTTAAGAATGAGGAAACTTGCTGTCTAGCACCATGCAGCCACGCATCTCTGAATGTATGTATTTTATCTGGGGCAGATGGTACACTCTGATAAACCGAAGCTGGTTTCAGCTGACCATAAGCACAGGTGCTAATAGGATGCGGTACAGAAAACAACAGTGAGGACTGATCCAATCAATTGGAACAAGTTGTGCTCAGTGCCAATGTTTTTCCACCAGCTTTATGGCCAGGTTGCTTCCTAGTGCTTGGGGTTGGGCTGAACAGTGTGAATCAAAACAGTTATGGGCAGATGCTAAATACATTACATCCTTTTTCACAAAATGAAATAACATCCATGCACTCTGTGATTATGTTGGAATAACAAGTCTAACAAGTAAAAAATTATATGTATGTTTTCAACTGTTTTAAACTGGGGTTTAAATCTAAATACAGATATTACTGTAATTTTTACAAGTCACCTTTTCATACAATTTACAGAATTTGCAAAAGTCTAAAACCAGCCCTCATTTCTTTTTTGCAAGCAAAAGAAAAGGCAATAGGTACAGTAACATTTTGTAACATTAACTTAAATACAGTGCATAACACAAAGTATACTTTAATAATAATAATAATAATAATAATAATAATTATTATTATTATAATAATGTATAATTCTAATAAGCTTTGGTAAACTTAATAAGTCCTAGGTAAACTTTCTTGTAATTTCTTTAAATAGTCTTCAGGAATAGTTTTCCAGGCTTCGTGAAGGACCTTACAAAGCTCTCATTTGAATGTTGGCTGCCTTTAATTCTGTGCTCTCTCAAGATGATCTCACACTGCTTCAATAGTGTTGACATCTGGACATCGGGAGGCCGATCCATGACTGATAGTGTTCTGTCGTGTTTTTTGTTTCGAGATATGCTTTGACTGCTTTGGGTTCGAAAAATTGACTGTGAGACTATGACTAATATGACTACATTTAAAAATACAGGAAAGTATGTCTCTTGAAATATGAAGAAATGATGGGTGGCTCAAGACTTTTGCACAGTATTGTACATCATCTTTAAAGCATTACAAGACAAGAGCATTCATAATAATCTGTGCACGCTCTTTCCCTTCCACGTCTCACTTTCCTCAATAGACCCAATCTCTCTCTCTCTCTCTTTCTCTCGCTTTTGTTGCCAGTCAACCTGACTCCTGGTCTCTGGATCTGCATGATATCCTGATACTTTACTTCTGGGTGGAGTTTTTGTCACCTGGAAACTAATAATGATAGCCCCACACGGACACCACAGATTCCTGTGGATGGTAGCATATAGAATAAGGTTCACTGTTGATGTTCTTCTTAGAATAGCCAATCATATGGCAGTGGTACCTAAGAAGGGTAAGGTTCTGCGGCCTTAGCGGCTGGGGCTTTAACCCTGTCCACTACAGGGGTTCTGTATCATGGCTGGCCCTGAGCTCTGACCCTGGTCCAAAGCTGGGATATGCGAATAAATAATCTCACTGTGCAGTAATGTATACGTGACACTTAACTATGGACTGGAATTGCTAAGAACAGTTTTGCACTCAGGTTTTCATCATTGATCACTTACATACAGTACATACAAGCAAATTATAAAATGTATCTGGTGCTCATACTAAGTTGCTGTAATAGAACAATTATACGTTTTTGACCCTAAAGTCTACTGTTACAGAAGGGAAGTGCTTTGAAATCACACAGATGAAGGTTCTATTTTAATTTCTGCTTCTTCTCAGGCTTTCCTCCTCATGTTGTCTCAGCAAGGGTTTTTTTTTTTTTTTTAACAGACTTGCTCATTAAGGTTAAAACTATGAATGTTACATTTATATCCAGAATGTATATATTTCTCTAATCTTGCTTTATTACTATGTCCATTGTGTTATACGTATAATTAAAATTGGATTAAATTTAATATTAGGGACACTAAACAGATACAGACAGTGGCATTGCATTTTCAATAAATTCTAGCTATTATGGTTGCTAATAAAATGGCTACCATAATAGCAATAAAAGTAGGGAAAAGTGTCCTTTATGGTCGTGAAAATACTTGAAGCTGCTTTTGTCCATCAGAACAAAGCAGTGCAATCACATTACATTACAGAGAATGTATATGAAATGGCATAAAACAGAGGCTTGGCATGAGCTTACAAGGGTGAAACAGTGTGTGAAATGTAGTAGACAGACTGTTTCACACACCTGCGCATGTCTGGTGCTGCACGTAAAGTACTTTAAATGTAACATTAAATTTGCCATACCCAACCCTTCTGCTATATTGAGTGAAAATGAGATATTTCTTACATTAGTAAGTTATTTCTGGTTTGCTAGATTTTAAATAGAATAAAATACAGACATATTCAAGACTGTAATTATCATACAATCCCTGCTGCTCACACTCTCGCTGATTGATGGTGTGTAAAGGGGCTTTCATCATCCCCTACACGTGCGCGCACCTCGCAGCTTTCCCGTTGTGTGTATACTGCTGTACGGAAGCAAGGACACCTGCTTTCACTTCAGGATGCTTACTTTCATGCATATGATTGAAAAAAACCCAGAAGAATCATAGTTCACTCCACAGAAATCTACATCTGTGTTGCAGAAAGATCGTATTTGCATTAAGGAAAACTGCAAACTCCACACACTTGTGTATGTGAATTTCTATTCACGACAGGGTGCAAGATGAAAGAAAAATTCCTCCGTGGCAGCCAGATTGGTTCCTGTGCTCATCACCCATTTCTCTTCCACTGAACAGAATTAAAATTCCTTTAACAAGTTAGCATAGCTGCAGAGGTCCCCAGAAGTGGGTATGTGTAATGCGCAATCTGTAATGCTCCAGCTGAAATATTCCTCAGATAACACATTATTTCATACCTCCTGCACATCATCCGCCATTTCAGCATCTATGTAAATTAGATACTGCTGTGCCACGCCCCACCAGAAACAGCAGAGCTGAGCAACCATCCAGGGAAGGGTATCTTCTCATTTATTTATTCATTTGTTTAATTCAGGGAGAAAGTGGCACAAACAGAAAGCAGAATTTGAGCGAATCTGATAAGGGCCACATTGTGATGTCTAGATTACTGGATCAGAGCAACTCTGAAATTGCATCTCTTATGGGATGTTCTTGGTCTGCAGTGGTCAGGATGTACCAAATGTGATCCAAGTAAAAGAAAAATCAGTGAATTGGCGGCAGGGTCGTGGGTGGCCAAGACTCATTTATGCACCCATATAGTCTGAAGAGCTACTTTAGCTCAAATTGCTGAAAAAGTTAATACTGTTTGGGATAGAAAGGATGCTGACCCATGTCCACCAACAAAAACACCTACAATGGGCATGTGAGCATCAGAACTGGACCATGGAGCAATAGAAGGATGTGGACTGGTCTGATTTCACATCATTTTGATGGTTGGATGTGTGTGTATTGCTTTCCCTTGTGAAGTCATGGCACTAGAATGCGCTATGTGAAGAAGCCGAGCTGGCAGAGGCAGTGTAATCCTTTGGGCAACGCTCTGCTGTTCTGGGAAACCTTGAGTTCTGCCATTCATATGGATGTTTCTTTGACACGTACCACCAACCTAAACATTGTTGCTGAACAAGTACTCAAGGAAACGTACTCCCTGAGAAATTTCAAAAATGAAGTGAGGAACACAACAAATCTCAATCCAATTAAGCATCTGTTGGATGTGCTGGAAAAACACGTTTGATCCATGGCGGTCCCACCTCATAACTTAAAGGACTTAAAGGATAAGGATCGACTACTGATGGCTTGTTGCCAGAAACCACAGCACAGCTTCAGAGGTCTAGTCGAGTCCATGCCTGCCAAAACAGGTCAGGGCTTTTCTAGCAGCAAAAGGGTATTATATAATATTAGCAAGCGGTCATAATGTTATGGCTGATCAGTGTATATCTACTGTATATTTTATTCATAGCCAATAGTAATTTTTTTTTATGTATTTATTTATTAAACTAGCTTATTATTTACCTAGTGTGATCTTTGTTTATTTACCAAAATTGTCCTGATTATTGCAGATGACCTATGCTTAACAATTTATTTTAAAGTATAATATAGGCAGAAAAAAACAAATAAACAAACAATATAATTTTGGTCAAATCAAAAGATTAAAATATGTTTCTTCACCCTTGGCACCATTTTTTTTTTTTAATGAACAACACGTCAATATCTGTATTTATCTGTTCAAAAAAGCGCGGTACGATGGCTTAGTGGTTAGCACTGTCGCCTTGAATCTCCAAGTTCCAGCTTTGATTCCCGCCTCAGGGTCTCTGTGTGCATTGAGTTTGCATGTTCTCCCCGTGCTTGGTGGGTTTCTCCGGGTACTCTGGTTTCCCCTCGCAGTCGAAAGACATGCAAATTAGGCTAATTGACATTCCCAAATTCCCCGTAGTGTGTGCCCTGTGATGGATTGGCACCCTGATTGGCACACCTTGTGCTCTAAGTCTCCTGGGATAGGCTGCAAGGCCCCCACGACTCTGTATACAGAATAAAGTGGCATAGACGATGATGTGAGAGTGATCTGTTCTTAATGAACCTCCTTGAAAATAAAAAAGTGGAGTCAGATTACTCAATTCAGTGCTCAGCTTCATATTCAAGTTGCAAAATATACTTGAAAAAAAACCACACACACACACAAGATAAGCAACTGAGCAACGTACAGTATATCACTCACTCTCTCACTCATCTTTTATACCGCTTTATCCTGTATTCAGGGTCGCGGCAACGTATATCATTTTAAAAAATATATATGAAACCCAAATTTTTTATTTCTGCAATTTCAATATAAATGCTTGCTTAACAAATCCAGTAGCTTTTAATAATCAAATCTTAATCTTGCTTTTTTTTTCTTCCGTACATTCCTTCCAACATGTGCTTATTATTTGTAGGAGTTTCTAAGCTCAGAGCAAATATCGAGACATCAACAGCAGGTGGACCATCACATGAAATCATACCATATACCACAACCTCCATTCGAAATGTCTAGACGAATTTACAGGGAAACATTTGTCCTCTACGCCCCGCTAACAGGCAGGGCCCCTGGTGTGTGTGTGTGTGTGTGTGTGTATGGGGAGGTATAAAGCAGTGCAGAAAGATGAATGCTGTAATGGAGGATTAGGACACAACACCTGAGCTCTTCAGTACTGTTTACCATGCGGTCACCTTCAGCTCAATACCCCCTGTCCTCTCCTCTTCTGCGTTTAAGCTTGAGTCCTCTATATGTCTATAGCAGCGCGCACACACAGTCGCTTGGTGCTGCAGCCTTGCACTCAACCCCTGCGCTCTCTAAACCATAATCCATTCTCTCATATCTCTCAGCTCTCACTCAGTTGGAGTGTGTTTCCCAAATGTTAAAACAGAAACAGGTGTTTTTGTGGAAATAAGTGTCTGAACAGGTCACACCTGCTTAATGAGAACGAAAAAGGTTGCGCTCTTGTGTTTACGTAGTTTAGCTCTGACAATGACTTATGAAGCACTTGTTTTTAAGAACTGTTTTTTCATTTATATTCGCTGCCTTGTCCCACCCATTTTTGGTACATAATCCTCATCTGAACTAGTTATCATAGGCGACAGTATAATTACCATAATGACTATGAGCTTAATAATTAACCAGTGCAATCATTCATCACTGATTACTTCAGTGCGAAATTAAGAACAGGTCTTTGCTTTGACCCGGTTCATGGTCTCTTGGTTTTTCATTACCTGTAAATTTTTTCATTTTTTTTAAACTGGACTATAATTCATATTTTAGCAGCATGTATCTCAGCACCAGCATACTAACCTCAGACCATATGCTTGTGAAAATAATGAAGTAACAGGATAATATTTGTTACTATCCCATTATAAGGCTGGTCAATATGCACACTAAAGCACTTCAGTGCTGTTATGTTAATATTTCCCCGGGCGGTAACAAAAGACGTTCACTGTATTATTGGAAGATTATGTGCTCTAATTAAAAAAATGCCGTAACCATCCATGGCTAGACGTCTAGAGCAGAATTGGCTGTGATCTAGGGTTGGGAGGGATGGCATTACTGTCAAATACAGTGACAAAAGCCAGTAACAGGCATCTGTGAGCTCATGTGTGCAGAACTGTTAAGATATCCCCCTCTCTGCTGGCTGGTAGCAATCATACTGTATAATGGGTGGAAACTGGCATAACCAAACTCAGATATTCAAAGACGAGTTACAAGTCAATTTCCAGGCTGCCCTGTTCAGTGCATACAAATCACCAGGTTTTCCTTGAATAATTGCAGGGGTAGCTCAGTGGGTTACGGCTCTGGGTTACTGAACACAAGGTTGGCAGTTCAAGCCCCAGCACCACCAAACTGCCTCCTCTGGGCACTTGAGCAAAGCCCTTAACCCTCTCTGCTTCAGGGAGACTATACTGTATCATGGCTGACCCTGAGCTCTAATTTCGCTGTGCAGTAACGTGTCAAATGTGACAAATAAAGACCACTTAAAAGTGTCCACTAGGGGGTTTTTCAGTAGTGGCTAGACATCTAACCAAACCATTGCCTTTATGGCATGAAGAAATGACATGCAATTTTCTGAATAGAACTAAAGTCTGAAGGCCTGAATAGCAATGTGTGCAAGTTCAGTAATAGACACCGAGCCAGGCCCTTTGTAATTTCATCGCTACACATTGTATTAGAGCTTGCAATGTATTAATAAAAAACGAATGAAACCGAAACTGGTTCACATTAATTTGACCACAACTGTGTGTGCTTATTTATTAGATTTGTTTTTTTTAATTTATGTTAATGCTTCAATTTACCCAAATCCATTATCAAGACATCATAGAAAAATACTGTTTGTTCATTCTGTTTATGTTGCTAACAAACTAAAACTATTGTGCAGACTTTATAAATAAAAAAATACATATGTAAATAAACAGATAGATAGATAGATAAATAGATACTCAAATAAACAAATAGGTAGATAGATAAATAGATAGATAGAGTATCCTGTATTGTATATAGTAGGGCTGCAACAATGAATCGATAAAATCGATAAAAATTGATTACTAAAATAGTTGGCAACGAATTTCATAATCGATTCGTTGTGTCGCGCGACGCGGAGACATTTGATTATTAAAAAAACTTTAGTTGAGCGCGGAGCGGAATGAACACGTGCGGTCTCGCGCACTGATGCTAGCAGAGTTCGGCGCCTCATAGACAGGGCGGAGCAAACAAAAAAAAAACGAGCGGAGGTAGAGGAAAGATACATGGCGGAGGCTGCTGGGTCTTAGTGCGCGTGTCTTACTGGTATAATCAACATCCGTGCCCACATGTATAACACTGTGACCACGTGTGTGTGTAAAACATTTTATTTTGTGTATAAGACAAGACAAGTCTCATTAGAGACGTTAAAAATCCATTTTCTCTCTCTGCTCAAGACTTAGCCTGCTCTTTTCCTGCTGTGTTTGTCTGTGTGCGCGCGCGTCATTGGAGACCGTGCCACACACACAGACCCCCCCTACTTTCACCTTCACAGACACACAGACACACTCTTTCTCTTTGCTTTACACAGAAACACTGCTCTGTCACGATTCTTTTCAAAGGTAAAGTGCAGGTTAGTTTGTTTTATTTTTACTTTACAGCAGTGATTACGTTAGTGTGTTTTTAAAAATTTAATTTGGTTCACGAGTGTTTTGGCCCGCTTCCGGAACGAATTATGCTCGTAATCCAAGGTTCCACTGTATATATTTGGCAGATGTAAAGCATACATGTCTATGTTTTTTGTCTTAGTCCATTTTTATTTTATTATTACTATAACAGCTCAAGGAGCAACATGTTTGTGCACTTTCTAAAGATTTGAATAAAGGGTTGGAAAGGAATGACTTTCTCAGGTTTTTGTTTTTCATCCGATTAATCGAAGAAGAAGAAAAATAATCGACAGATTAATCGATTATTAAAATAATCGTTAGTTGCAGCCCTAGTTGCAATCAAGTAGGTTGCATTAACATCAACTGTAGGTCTCACTCACTCTCATCTTCCCAGCCTCTTGAAGCTGATTTTTCACTACAGACTTCTTTAGAACTCATCTCCCTCAATTTCCCTGTCCTTTAAAGTCGACATGCCAGTCCAGTCTTCCTCAAAATACATTAAACGCTTCCTTCCTTGATCAGTGACTCACCAACATTACCTTCTACTCTCCCTAGTTCTTGGAGCTGTGACATCATATCTCGCCTCTCCTGCATATATTTCCTGCACAATAGAAAGCAATGTTAAGAGTCTTTTAGAATGAGGAGTCACTGATCAGGAAAGGAAGCATTTAATGTTGTTTTTAAAGGAGGCTGGACTGGAAAGTCAGCTTTAAAGGACAGGGAAGCTGAAGAGAGATAGAGATTTATAAGTGGCACTGATGGAACCTACAAAACTCCAACTCGATGCTACATGGTACGGAGAGAAGACGTGTTGAGAAAAAAAAGGGGGGGTAGTGTGTGGAAATACTGGATAAAGCAGCAAAGAATTTAAGACACAGAAGAAGTAAATACCAGATCAGGGAAGGATGCATTAGACATTTTAAGTAATTTGAACTGTATAGAACCTGCATACAAACAGCTAAACATTGTCAATGCTTGTATGACCCAGTAAAGTTAGTAAAATGTCAACTTTTAACTGTTGCTCCAAAATAGTATTGAAAATAGTATAGTAATTTTAGTTAAAGTCATAACAGATTCACAGAATCTTTCTCATGTGTGAGGTGAATCTGAAGAGCTGGCCATGACCAGAGTGTTACTGATTTAGTCACATCTCTTCAGCTAAATACAACCCCCTTTTTTGTTAGTATAATGGCTGTGATTACTTTTAAATAAACCCTTTAATACTCAGGCCTCTACAAATGGCTGTTGCTATAGTATCATGGATTATACATCTTTAGCTTTGACTCATTTACATTCAGACACTTGCAAATGACACCAATTGTTACGTTGACTGACAAGCTGTGAAATTTCTGTTTGTTTTTTAGTCTGTGGCCATTTTGTTTATAAAAATCATAATAGTTAAACATCTACCAGGTAACGTTTAGTTCAAAAGGTTTATACAGTTTTTAATTTCATTTTTCCCCCAAAGCTAATAAACTTCACTACCGGAGAGCTAGCCCTCCAGTATCTACACCATTACTGGTTATCTGGAAAAGAACTCTGACATCTCATTCGCTCATCGTCTTGTCAATCATCAATTGCGGAAGTAGCTTCATCACGGATCACGATGACTAGCTGGCTTTCCCAACACGTATCCTAATGCCTAGACAAAAAACCTACTCTTTTTCTTCTCCTCCGTCTTCGCGTGGTCTCCGGAATCTCCGGCGACATTCTGTTGGTTCTGTGTCGATGATTCTTCTTTTTGTGGTTCTGTAGGAGACTCGGCGTTGTCAGACATCCTCTAGCTTAAAAACATTATGCACAGAGTGTGCAAAAAAAATGAGGCTTCAAAATACAAGTCCCTCCGCGTCAGGGCAAAAGTGTTTCTTTTAGGTTTCTGTGTCCTCTGCTGATTTAAAAAAAAAAAAAAAAAAGCCTGTATTTTAACCCATTACGGTCCAACTTCAAAATGCACTATTTTTGCAATTTCCTTCCATATTTTAAGTTTATTTATTTTTTAAATGTTTCACCAGGATAAAATGGTATCAGTGCAACAGGAGTCCATCATTGCTTCGTGACTATTTTTAGACACTCCAGTCAATGTGCAAAATCAGCAGCAAAACACTTTTAGCCCTTTTCAATTCTAGGCATGTTGGAAACCTTATGCTAGTAAACATGTTATAGTCATTAACAGTTAATTCCATGTTGCTCTAAACTCTTTACTTGATACAGTCATTCTAAAATTAAAGTTGTGTTCAATATGAAGCGGCCTATCATAATCACAATCAACAAAAAATTTTCAGGAAGCAACATCTTTGAAAAAAAAATCATGTTATGCTTATTTTCCTTCTTCGTCTTCTTTGTCATTGTCGACATATTTATGACTGGGCAATTATTAGTTTCACTAGAGAAGACATTTTAACAGGAGAAGAAAACTCAGCATAAGTTAAAAAAAATAATAATTACATGTTGTTGTTAGTCTTTCGGCTGCTCTCATCAAGGAGTCACAACAGAGGACTTGGCACAGATTTCACACCGGATGCCCTTCCTGACCCTACCCTACCATTTGATCACTGGTTCCAGTGGCTGGGGTTTGAACCGACAACTGATCCACCAACACCCTTATTTTTTAAGCTAATCAACAGTTTCTAAGAGTATACAGGACACCTTGAAATTTTAGCAAGACAACAATTCGTCTGGAATTTTATGTGTCATCATCTCCTAAATTGTTCATTCATTCATCTTAACCACTTTATCTTAGTCAAAGTCATAGTGATTATCCTGGGGTGGATCCTGTTGACATGAGGTTTGAAAACACCTTAGATGAGATGCACACACTGTTTCACACCTAGGATAAAGTTGAGTAGAGTAGCCAGTTCACCTACTAGCATGCTTTTGGAAGATAAGAGGAACCCAAAAGAAAGCACACATACACATGGAGAACATGTAAAACTCAGCTGGGACCCTGGAGCCATAAAGCAGCAATTTAAATTACATGGTGACAGCTAACCACTAACTGTGTCTAAAATCTACTTAATTCCATCTGCAGATCATTGATCCCAACTGACAAAATCTATGACAGAGTAGCACAGCAGGATGAATTAGCACACCCCCAACTGCGAATTGCAACTTTAATTAAGTCTAATTCAAACATTGGGTAACTGATAAGGTTGTAAACAGTGAGATGAGGTGACTTGGCCAGCATGCTGGTACTCCTATTCCATGCTGTAAAACAATAGTATAAAATTTTGTGAACCATATCCTACTCACTCATTCTCATTTCAGCTTTATTACCCACATCTGGTCTATAATAACCTCCTTTCTTCTGCAAAGTCTTTCCTTTGGATTTTGTGGCATGCCTGGGGAATTTGCCCACTCAGTCACTAGAGCATGAGTAAGGTCAGGTGGTGATAAGAGAAGGAATGGGGTGAAATCAATGTTTGAGTTTATCCCAAAAGTGTAGGTCAGATCTCCGTGCAGGCAACTTGAGTTCATTCACACAAACCATGGCCATATATTTCAGTATATTAGTTGGGAGTTTTTTTTTGTTGCACACTGTCTACACTAGCTTGATAGATTTGCAATGTATTCAATAACTTAAAAGCCAGAGTTGAAAGATAAAGTATAATGAGCCTGTGAAATTCAGACATTCTGTTTTACAAGAACGTGAACGATAGAATGAACATAATTACAAATGCCTTAAGAATAAATGGGAGGGGCAATACAGAGTGTTCTGAACTCTAACAATGCTGCTGTGCCTGATAGACTTGAACCAGCATGAGGCCCTCACCATGTGCATTTCACTGTCTGCATAAAATGGTCCTGGCTAATAAACTGGTAACTCAATGTACAACAGTGCAAACTGCTCTGTCAAAATAACCGAAGACGTATAGAAAGAAGGTCTTTGAGCAAGGTCTGAATTACTTAACACAAGTAAAGTGCAAAGAATCAAGAACTATTGTGATTATATTTTTTGCAGGTTTAAGAACATGATCGTGCATGAAGTAGACTACTTGTGACCCAAGATCAAGACTCAAGATCTTTGTCTGATCTTCACTAGTATTTTTTTTTGTAAAGGGTTATTCAGTTTATTTCAAAATGATTAACTATGTAAAGAAATATGCAGGATACATTTTACCGCATAGGCGGTATGGTGGCTTAGTGGTTAGCCTTGTCGCTTTGCACCTTCAGGGACCAGGTTCGATTCCCGCCTTGGGTCTGTGTGCATGGAGTTAGCATTTTCTCCCCGTGCTTGGTGGGTTTCCTCCAACAGTCTAAAGATATGCAGATTAGGCTATTGGCATTCTCAAATGTGTGCCCTACAATGGTTTGGCACCAGGTCCAGGGTGTACCCTGCCTCAAGCCCTAAGTTTCGTGGCAAAGGCTCCATCGTAGCCCCCTGCGGCCCTGTATACAGGATAAGCGGTATAGACGATGACTGTGACATTTTTTCATAGTTTTGTTTCATTGTTCAATCTAATTGATTTTTTTCTTAGTATTTTCTCTTTTCTCTGGGTCACCACATTGCATCATTCAATCCGCAACTTATTGACACAGGTACAGTGCCATGCTGTATGTCCCTCCTGCTGCAACCCACTTATTTTTTCAGGCTTGGACTGGCAATGATGCCCTGCATCTCCTGTGTCTGGGAATTCTATGGCATAGGGTTACGGTCCCAACAGTGGCAACCTGACAGTGACTTGAACCCCTAATCCTCCAATCACCAACCAAGTGCTTCAACTTGTTTGTACAGTGCAACAGTAATAAGGCAATTTTAAAGAATGTCACATTCTCAACAACCCCCCACAATTTTTTATAATAACACAAACGTCCTTATAAAGACCAGAATTATATGCATTTAAACACATAAGAATTTAATTCACTTACAACTGACCTTTACAAAAACAAAGCTCTGATTAGGAAATTATTTACTCAATATTAAGTTTCTTTAAAGGGCACTGCACTAAATGGAGTTGCCCACTGCCACTGATCATAAACCTACCTACCTGGTCTACTTAAAAATACATGCGGTAAATGAAAATGGTTCCACTTGTGGTTGCAGTTGCCTTGCTGGTTTTGGGACTGAGGTTGCCAGGAACAGTTTTATACCCAACTCTCCATTAGTAAGCAGTTCTAATGGAGACGACATCATGTTAACTAAAACACATCTTCTGTTATAATAGCTCCTTTGACCAAATAACAGTTATAGAAAGGTTTTTATTTACAGTTGCATCATTTGTAACACCCAGATGAGGCTGGGTTCACTTTTGAGTCTGGTTCCTCTCTAGGTTTCTCCCTCATGTCAGCTCAGTGAGACGTTCCTTGCCACCATCATCCCTGGCTTCCTCCTTAGGGAAAAGCTGACCAAGGTATAAATCTATAGATTTTTTTTACATTGTAAATTTGTCTGTAATTTTCAACAAAAAATTTTGTAAAGCTGCTTTGTGACAATATCAGTTATTTAAAATTCTATACAAATAAAATGTAATTTAATCCTAAAAATCCAGATTTTTTTTGGTTATTCCCCTCTGTGTCCTTTGGATTACTTGTCTTAAAAGTGTTCAGTCAGGAAGGTCTGTTCATCTGGAATAAAGTGCACACACTGTCAAGGAATTTAAGGCATTCCACAGCATTTTAAACTGAAGTGCTATTTTTAGATCTGTGCTGCTTAACAGTCATCTTATATATATTAGTCATGGTCCAATATTTGGCCTAATACACATACCTGGTTTAAATCTTCTTTAATAACTTCATAAATAACAAGTTTTCAATGACATCTGAGTATGTTATATATTTCCATATATAGGAATCACCTTTAAAAGAAACATTCTAGTTCCCCTAGTGGAACAATAGAAGAATCCTGGATTCTTCTATTTGTAAAGATAAATAGCTTTGTGAGTGATTTCTTTTGTTATTATAAATGTACATTAGAATGACTCTTTGTGTCCTGGCATAATGTTTTGGTGATCCTAGTCTCGTCTCTCAGATTCCCAGAATGAACTCGTTTTAACGTTGCAATCAAAGAGGGGGGAGAGAGAGAGAGAGAGAGCACACACAGGTTGAGTTCACAGGGAGTGAGGTCATCAGAGTGAAGTGTGGAATGCTTCCTTTCTGTTTTTACCCCCCTTTTCCTGTGTTACTCTTAAGCAGTCGGATGTCCAGGATGTCTGCTTTTGCTCTGGATCAAATGCGTCATACTCAGTGCATATGTAATTCTAAGCACAGATTGCTCTCTAAAATAAATAAATAAATAAATAAAAATACATTAATGTTTTTTTAGAGGCAAAAACTACTGATCAAATTCAATTCGTACATGATATAACATACCAAGACCATTACATGACTGCAGTTAACAATATCCTATATTAATTGTTTTATTGTGTATTTTCGAATAATCATTACAGGCAAATAGTCTAATGCAACACAGACTAGTTGAAATGTTTGGACATCCTGGCTGACTAGTTTTGTATTCAGAAATTTTAAACAGAGTGTGTGTTGAATTATCTGATGAATCACAGACTTTCTAAAGTGTATATACACAGTCATGATGAAATGTATTAGGAATGCAGGAAATACAGGAATGCACTATTAACGTACTATTTCATTTATTCTTCAGATCTCTATACTTATCCTGTTTAGGGCTGTGGATGCCTGGGGTTTATCCCATAATCTCAGATAACAAGCACACACACAAACTTACACTCACACATGCTTTCATATACAACGGGCAACAGTAAAAACCAGGGCAGTGCATGGGAGGAACATGTGAACTCCATCTGAAGGTGAGATTCAAACACTCAACCTTGGAGGTGCCAGGCAACAGTGCTAACCTGTGAGCCATTGTGCCCCCTTAATATACTACATTAAGGGGGCACAATGACTCACATGGCCTTGGATAGGGTGTGGAGCCTATCCAATGAGTCTTAGGACACGAGGTGGGAAACATCCTGGATAGGGTGACAAACCATCACAGGACACACACACAAATGGCAATTTCGTAACGCTAATTAACCGTCTTTGGTCCAAACTAAAGTACCTGAAGGAAATCTATCAATCATTCTGCGTACAGTACACAGACCCAAGGTATATGTAAGTAGGTATAGGTATATACACATAGTGATGCAGGTAGTGATTGAAATAGTGGTATATGTATATAAGAAAATATATGACTATTCCTCCACAAATGCATTAGTTATGTTTCTTAGAGACGCACACCTATAATTACCCAAATGATGTCAAGAGGTAACCTTTTCTAGAACTATGTTGACTATGTTGTAAATCTGGATTAGAACCCAAAGCAAACCATCACACCCAAACCCTAGGGGCTAAAATACAATTCTTGACTCAGATATGCACTACAACGATTAAAAAACTCCATACACGTGTATCTATCGTATTAAAACGACTTTGGTAAAGACTTTATAAAAGCACGTGTGAGAATATTAAGAGGGAAAACAGCTGGCGTGGGCTACACCCACGCACTGCCCTACTAACTAGTGCGCACAAACGAGTACGCCACATAGCCTATTATAACCACGGTCCCCTCTGGCGCGTCCTCTTTTGGTGCGTACTCTTTAGGGCGCTAGTGTGCGCTTTGGGACGTGAGCCTCGCATTTTCCATTCTGCTCGATGGCAAGGCAAAGCGCTCCCTAAAAAAAACCACTCACAACCGCGTCACTTCCTTGCCCATCCCAACCAGGAGGGGGAAAAAAGAAAGAAAGAAGTGTCCGAGTAGAGCGTCGCCAAGAAAATAGCTACAAGGGGGGGAAAAAAAAAACAAGAAAATAGGATTTTAAAGCGTTTCAGAAGAAGTCGGATTGTGAATTGGATTAAGGAGTAGCCTCCATATTTGTCTCAGTAAGTGTGTTTTTTTCCATTCGTCCTGTTTACAAAGTAATAATTTGTAACTCTAGAACACTCCTATGGGGCGGCAGCTACTTTTCCTCTCGCTTTTTTTTTTTTTTTTTTTTTACCAGCTTTTCAAAATTAACCACACTTTCTTTAATTGGGAGTTTTTTTCTTTTCGGGAGTTTAAAGAGAGCAGTGTGTTGAGGAAAGTGTGGTGGGGGGGAAAGGAGCGCGCACATTCGCGAGCACACATTCGCGAGCCATACTACAACTTAATCAGTTACAGATCAACTTGATAGCTTGTTTTGAAACTTTTTATTCAAAACATTTTATTACACTGTATATAACCTATAAGGTGTGTTTCCCTCTCTAAAACCGTGTTCCTAATGGTGTGTGTGTGTGTGTGTGTTAAAGCCGTGGAGCTGAATTGTCGCTCCAGCTGTTGGTGTTGTCATTATCCAGGTAACCAAAATGGCGCTTTCAGACCCACCAAATGACCAACACTCGATAAGAACATAGTTCAAGGTATCAAATAACCAAACAGCAGTTGCTGGTGTATCGGTGTATCACTGTGCCTGAAATGTTTTCGACTGGGTTGTGTGTTATAGTTGAGTGTAAAGTGCAGCGTGTTTCCAGTCTTCCATGTGAACACACATTACTAGGACTTTCACTCAACCTTATTTTATAAGAAGTTTCCTATTAATAATAAAAATAAATAAGCTGAGGTAATTATTCCCATGAAGCAGTCACACAGGCTCTAAAACTGTGTCCTGTTTTTTTTAAAGGTTATTTTCGTTTTCATTTGCATTCTGCTTTTCCTAGCAAGTAAGAGACTTGGTCCATTTTTTTTCCCATCTCACCTGAGTACCTGAGTTACATTAGGAGCATACAACAAGCTGCTTTTGGTTTAAAATATTGCTCTCTAATCCAAATTTACATACATCCAATTTAGTTTTTAAATATCTGCAGCTACTTGCTATTTGCACTACTTATTACAGCATATGTGATGCACACTACGGTTACTTGCACACTCACTTTATGTACAGCTGTTACATACTCGGGAATACTTTGAGAGGCACAAACAGCTGGAATCAAATTCCTTATGAGTGTCAATATACTTGGCGAATAAAACCCGATTCTAATTCTGAAAGTGACCTTGGATTAACTTTTCTCACTACCTGATTAGTCTGTATTTTCTGTGATTTATATTTATATATATATATATATATTTTTTTTTTTTTTTTTTAATTAATTAATTAATTTTTTGTTTATAGTTGCTGATAAAGATCCATCTTTCACCGGTATAATACGTCACCAATAAGTGACCACCCTTTGGTATTAGCTTCTGGTGCACTTTATGAGATCAGGCAGCATACATTTAAAGGTTATTTCGTTTTCCTTGTGCATGACAAAATTTTTTTTGATTGAATGAATGAAGAAAGAAAGAAAGAAAGAAAGAGGGGTTATTATGTAATGTTATTATATAGAAATGCATTATTTGGATTGTTCTAGTAAAAGAATATAATAAGAAACCATAAAAAAAAAAGTTCCAATAAGAAATGTATCATAGCTTAACCATTGTTTCTTCTCTGAAACATCCTCAGCGTAATTGCCATTTCTTTGTAAACTAACTATCTAAATCTCTCCCCTACTCTTGGTATTCTAATGCCCTGCTTCTAATCCATTTCTCTTAAGTGATCTTGGTGCTGTGAATGCCATCAGAATGATTTCAACTCATTTTTCTTTTGCACTTTTTGTATATATAAAGTTTTTTGGAAGACTTTTTGGTACTAAAAGAAAGTGTTAATCTTCCATATGTATGGAGTCTTCTGGGACACCCTGTGCGTTTCATTACAACAGGTCCATCAGCACTGGAAAGTTTCATAATATCTGTTTCAGTTGTGTGTGTGTGTGTGTGTGCGTGCACGCGTATGTGTCTGGCTTGCTCAAGCCCCAAGGGCAGAATTCAAAACGATGTTTTTTGCATTTCACATGTCTCACAAGTCTGAGCATGGCTGCGGCATCACCTCTGTCAGCTCTTTCTCATCACCATTATGGTGTGTAATAAGCTTGTCTGCATTGTGTTATGCTGGCTGGATTTACATGCCTTTTCTATATTGGCAAACTAAAACTGCAAGATTAAAACTGTTGCCAAAAAAACAGCAACAAAATGTTGATAAGATGAACTTAATGTTCAAAAGGCAGGAGAAGAGCATGAAGAAAGAGGAGGTGATAAAGGGTTCATGTGTTTAAAATGAACACATACACACACACAGTATCCACACACCGGATTTGATTGTTCAGCTAACTATGATATCAGACGGATAAAGTATTATAAAAAATGTCAATATGCAAACAAAGTTTGTGGGCACAAGGGCACAGACAGAGTGGCATCACAGCTGTGCTGATATTCAGCACAACAGCCTGATCTTGAGTGCGATACCACTTTTATAAAACAGTTCCACAAACACCATATACTATCAACAGATTATAATTTGTTTGTTTAGTTAACCAGTTATTTTGCTCCGCCAACACATATCCTTCCATGCCTGACAGTTGGCGACCGACCAGCAAAGGGGTGAAAGTAGATTCTTAAATGATTATGAGCAAAATTAATAAACAATGGAAGTGGGGAAAAGTCCTGTGAATCCTGTAAGTTTCCTTTTATATTTCCACTTATTCTGCTTTGGAATATCAGATACATTATGTTCCTGGTTTTCAGGACTTGAATCCCAAATACTGTTAAATGGAACGTGCAATATTACTTGTTTAACACACCAAGTAGTGGCCTTGATTAGGGGTTAGAAAGGGATTTGAATGTGGGTTTTGGCAGATAGCTGCTCTCCTCTCAGTATGGCAGACTGTATTAAAATACTTCTACTCATTCTGTGACCACGATTATAGAACACTTGGGACGCAGAGTTATACATAAGATTAAATAAATCCCAGTGATGTTATTGTCCATTATCACCACTCGTGGAATGACTCATTTAATAATCTTATTACTCATTTGGAAATTGCTGTTGTATAAGTATGCATAATCATCTTCAAGAGGCCTTATAGAGTTTAAGAGCAGGCAAAGAGTGCAACTAGTAATTTCAGAAGTACTGTCTATATACATATATCTGTATAAATACAATAATATATACAATGCAATGAAACAATAACAATAAGTTCTGTAGTGTAACTAGATGTGATATTCTCTTTTGAATTTTATTTCACAGTCCCAATGCCACTCCACAAGTCGGGCCGGGGTCACCGCCTGGATCCCACCATGATCTCTGCCCCGCTCGGCGACTTTCGCCACACCATGCACATTGGCCGCGGTGGAGACGCCTTTGGAGACACCTCCTTCTTATCCAGTCATGGTCCTTCCAACAGAGAGTCTTTCAAGTCCATTGCCTCCCCTGTGGAGGCCACGATTGACTCCACAGAAGTGAGGGTAAATCATGAAACTGAGAGCGAACCCCCTGATGAGCCATTTACAGAACTCCAGCACTCAGATTCCGTCTCATCCTTCGACCTGGACCTAGATCTGGGGCCATCCATTTTGGGAGATGTGCTGGGAGTGATGGATGGACTGGGTTTGGGCAGTAATTGGACAACAGGCAATGAAGGTGAAGAAGTGTTTATCTCTAATAAGAGCAGTGCAGATGGAGTTATATCATCACCCAATGGTGCAACAAATGACCTGAATGAGAATAGGATAGGCAGAGGGGAGGAGATTCTAAACGATGTCAATGGTCTCAAATCTAAGGGGTTCCGGCCCAAGGTGCGATTTAGCGATAAAAAGGAGGAGATCGTCGGTCTGCAGTATGGAGGTGGCGAATTAGAGCTGGAATATGGGAAGGAAACAAGTACAAGTCCAGTTAGAGGAATGGAGGTGAGGGCTGAAGGAATGGCTAATAAAGGAGGAGTGCAACCAGAGCTGACGAATCACCGGCCAGACATCAGTCCCAGCCCTTCCTCCTCAGTGAGTTCAGAATATGAAGGCATCTCACCATTGGACAGAAGGAGAGAAGAGGACCATGTGTCCGAGTCGGATTCGGAAGAAGAGGAAGTTGCGGGAGAGCAAGGCTATACGTTTGAGGATGAGTCAGATGATGAGATCGGCCTTTAGGTTTCTAATGATTGGTATGTAAAGACGAAGCAGAGAAAAGTATGCACAAAATGGTTTTCTAAATAGCATGTGAAGAGAAGAAAGTACCAAAGTGAAAACAACACTACGGAACAGGAGGAACTGGACTTGTGTAGTTGAAGAAGGTTACATAAATAGAGGCTGACATTTTTATTAAAAAGAAAAAAAAAACCTTTCAAAGCACTAAGGTAAACAATAGTTTGTCATGAGATGTTTATCAGGGGTAGAACTGTAATATTATAAGCAAATGACATTTATAAGTAGTAACACTATTAGTCCCACCAAAGCCTCAAATGATGAAATACATTTAATATATAATATCATAAGATAGTCCTGATAAACAGCTATTATAGGTTCAATATCACTATTATCATACTTTTCTTAAACTGGGATCTCTTAAATTTTAAATTAGATTACTGGGGAATGTTAAATGGTAGCCATGCAATCTATTTTTACTTGCTTAATAAATCATCTCAATACATGAGGTAAAGGTTGAGCCAAATACCAGTATTCCACACCATTTTATGTCCTTTAGTGTATTAGTCTTTTTTTAACGAAACACCATATTATTTTTTTTAAATATTATAGGCCAAAAAAGAATGAAAGAAGGTTTCATGTACATCAACAAATTTATTCTAATTATATTTTTGTTCGCTCTGTTAATAAAATACATAAGTGAATTACAGGAACTACAGTATGTATAACATTATCAGTAAGTATGTTGTTCCTAAGGTCAAAACATGTTGAATGATTCTAGTTTAATATTCATAGTGGCATTAAAAAAAAATTTTGAAAAAAAAGCCGTAGCTGGTTTTAACTGAGCTATATGCGTTAGTGTTGGAGATTTTACTGGAGAATTCTGGATGTTCCTGTGGGAGTTACACACACAATGGGTGGAAAAAACAGTGGGTGGACGCTGTGCTTAGATCACAGGTGCTCAGTTTACTACAACTGACACAGTTTGAAAGAGTACTTATTGCTGATGCTCTTCTACACTTTGGGGAGTTTGGTGTTATCTGAGACACAACCTGGTATCTGCTGTGTAAGATTAAGGTACATGGCGAGAGTATGTGGCATCCTGATAGGGAACATACTGAAAGAACTTAAACACAACAGTTGGAAAAGCTTCTTTAAAATTGCTGTTAACTTAACATGACTTCATGGTTATTTGTACATTTTTCACTGCAAATTGTAGCATCAAGGACACTCTGTGGCATCATCACTTCTAGCTTTCAGTGCATGTGAGATTTGCATATTCACCCAAACACCTCTCTGTTTGGATAAGCGGACAGGTTGTGATGATCATTTAAGGTGATGGCAATATAACAATATTGTTTGTGTAAAACAATGCAAAGTATGGTTTTACCAATTCTCAGTGCATGCCTAGTTGTGAGAACGAAACAGTGTGCTTATACCACTTTGAATAACAATGTAGCTACTTTAATCTTACTGCAATCATATATATCTATTTTAATAGCCAGTCAGTGGAGTTTACGTCTTTGAAACCACTTTCCTGTTAAAAAACCTGTGTCTTCCCATAGAAATATAACTTAAAAGCGTTAGAGCCAAATCCGGATAGCTGGAGAACTGCCTACTGGTTTAAACTGGATTTATTGGGAGGTAATTATGAACAAGTTGCATTACTACTTAGTTTAACAATACTTGTTTTAAATAGCAAACTGCATGACTTTTTTTCTCTCTTTTTTTTTTTTTTTTTAAAGAAACAATGTCTTAAAAACATTTGATAAAATAACCATCACTTGTAAATAACTCAAGATTAAACGCCTGATAGTTTGTTCTTTGGGTGTTTTTCTTTCAAATCATATGAATCAGGTTTCAGAAATTTCTTATCTAAGGCTCTGTTATAAACTCTATAAACTGTATGTCTTCCACTTTTGCATAGCTGAGCAAAATCAGCTTGGAAAGCACTGAGCATGTCTTGGGAAATCCTGATCCGGATTTCAAAGTCACTTTGGTCATTTAAAAACGCTTTCTCAATTTAATGTTCAGCTTTCGGACAGCATTTACGTACTGCATTATGATACTTCAGCAGACTAGTAGGGCTTTCTGTTAAAAAGATAAAGGCGGATGGAAAGAGGAATTCGGAAAATCTAATCACATCATGGCTTGGTTTGACAAGATCAGTTAAAAGGAGAAGGCTGCATGACTTCCTCTGAATAGAGTCGTGAAGCTGAAATTTCAAAAATGTAGATAGAATTGTAGCTTAGTTTCATTGCTAGGTACTGCCAACATTCCAGTCTATAAATACAGTATTTTGGCCTCTATTATTTTAAAGAAAGGTACCACATGACACTATCAGGGTTTTTTTTTTTTTTTAATGAGAGTGCATTGGAGGAATGTAATCGGCATTTCAGAGGCAAAATCTGATGCGATTAATTCAAATAAAGATGTCTTAAAGATAAACCATAAACAAATTGTAATCGTAAAATCGTATTAATTATTAAGTCACACTACATGATGCTGATTAAACCCCTGCCAGATTTTTTCAGCTGAAGTTTAAGTAAATAACATCCACTATATATGTATGTTCAAACATAAACCAACTGCATTTTGTTTGTAAGTTTACTCAATGACAATCAGTTGTGTAAATTAGTTCAGGTTATGATGTGGTAGAGCAAAGAGCACAACATGTATGGCAGTTATATCTATTTGTCAGACCAGTTTTGCCTGTAAACTCTTGAAATACCTGCATGTACGTGTACACCATGGAACACTGCACTTCATATATATGATACTATTGGATTGGTATTGACATTATCTTTCTGATTGAGATCTGCAATAATAAATATATTTACTTTCTATCACTGTCTTTCTTAAAATTTATTTCTCGGTTATTATGCTAATAATCCAAGTATGAATGCACTCAAGCTGTATCCAGTTACATCATGCACAGCACATTGCAGTGATGAAGTGTACACAGTATCTTTTACTGTGCTTGTGAAGCCTATTTACAAAGCTCCCCGCAGAAAAGGATGACAGATAAATGAGTGTGTGTCTAATACATTTAACAGAGAATGAAACAATATTAATGGTTTTAATATTCTAAAATAGATTTAATATCATAAAATTCCTTACTTTGGATTTTATAGCCAAGTTTAAGTTTCCCTAATTTTTCTATCACACTGTCTTCACCATCTGTTTCACCAATACACACAGCTGATGAATTCAAGGAAAAAACAGTATAAAGTGCTTTAGTAAGATGTTGGATTGTTGCCTGGTTAAGATGAGCTGCCAGAGAAGCTTCAATGCACCTTGGCATAAACGTTAGTCTCTGGAACTGTACTGGAGGAATACACACAATTCTTTTAAAATATATTCCCTAAGCTAGTGTTGTCATGGTGATTAAAAGTAGTCTAACATATCAGTCCAAAACCTCCCATAAATGTTCAACTGTTCGGGTATCTAGTGACTTTTATTTTCTTTAAACCATTTAGTGAGTCCCTGTGCCCAATAAATAGGCACATTGTCACCTCCATTAGGATAAAGATCAGAACTTTGTATTGATTTTCCTTTTACGAGAACAAGTGTACCTAAAGAATGCCAATGAAATTGCCACTAACAAAATTCACTAAATGGACAAAGGTATGTGAACACCTGACATTCATAACAATATGCGCTTGCTGAGCAAGTCACACCCACCGTGCTACTATAACAGATATAGATCTTGGAGTGTTGCTGTAAGAATTTAGGAACAAGAGCATCAGTGGTCAGACCCTGATTGTTGAGTGAGGCCTGGTGCACAGTCAGCATCCAGTTCATCCCAAAAGTGTTCAGTAGTGTTGAGGTCTGAGGCTCAGTTCAGGCTACTCAAGCTCTTCCACTCCAAACCATTCATGAAGTTCGTTTAAAACGTGCTTGGGCAGCATACTTCCTGTGAAATCTTACTATTACAGCACACAGAAAACGGTCTATACTAACTTTTAACAGTTTGGACAAGACATGGTATGATTGTGAGGTGTCCACATACTTTCAGCCATAATCTGGATAACAGTAAGCAGATTAAGGGTGGTGTTCATGCAGTTCAAAATCATGGCAGCTCCTGCCGTGGACTGTGGAGCCTCTATGACTGTATCTGTAAAATCTTTCCCAATGAATAGAATCCAAGCAGATTTTGTAGAAAACAAGGTTTTCTTTATTTTTGTCCATGAAAATGAGGCCTTGTGAGAATATTATGACAGAAAAGACATTTCATTTCAGTCAAGGTGAGATGAGGGATAATGTTGCACTTCTGCTGCTTGTTCTGAAACAAGCTGAAACATGTGAAATACGTAGTAGTATTTTTTTTAAATAGCTTCTTACCTAAATTTGTTAATCTGCCAATTACCATCTGCTGGCTGGCTCTCTGCACTGTAATGCATTCCCTGTCAAACAAGCATGGTCAAAACTAGCAGGGTGAAATGACGCTGGCTACATCATTTTTAACTGCTACTCACACTACAGTAGAAGGTGACACACTTGGAGGAAAGCCCTCTTTCACATACATGACCTCACAGTGACCTCTACAATTGGTTACTGTCACTCAGACTGACAGCACAGAGGAAATTTGACCTTTTGGACTCTGCAACGGATGGCTTTGAAATGATCTGCATTCAAACATGCACTAGTAAGGAACTGACTAGAAGGAAACACATGGAACACGTCAGAAACATATGGACGAAATATGTCTTGAGAGAATAGCATTTACTCATGGAATAAAAAGGGTAAAATCATGCTGATGAGCAGTGTATCAACTTTAAATCTAGGACACACAGCTGTGTTTGCACTGGCTGCCTGTCACTTACAGTACAAGCTGCACTCTGTGTCGATTTAAATGAACTTTTTATTGCCTATATTTTAAACATAGTCCAGAAGATCTAGAAACATGTTTAGTGATCAGTCAAGCAGAACCTTTTATCGCTGCCATGATGATGATCGTTAACACATTTCCACTATCGTCATAAGGCACAAAAGCAAATCCACTTCTTTCCCCTTTTACACTGAAATAGTCCTGAACATGTTAAACCCTGACAGCGCAGTAGAGATGAGGGTTCCCTGGATCTGAGGGTGCCAGTGGAGCTCCTTGACCTCTGTCTGGCCCTGATGCAAGAACAGCAATTGTGGCGGGAGCTTCTTTAAGCTGTCAGCCTGCTCGCCTGCGTCACTTGACTCCACCGACAGATCCCATTGGCTGATGACGTCGTCTGCTCCAGCGGCGGCGAAAACGCTGGAGTCGACTGGGTTCCATTCCACTGACGTGATGGGTGCACTGTGCTGCTTAAAGCTGGCCACCGCATGCCCAGACTGAAAGAGAGAGAGAGAGAGAGAGAGAGAGAGGAAAGTAAGGGAAGAAAAGAACAATAAGGAAAATGGATTAAAGTTAGAGAAACTAGAGAACATGGACCAACAGAAGAATGAAATAAGATCACATTGCTGGGAGAATGCTGAGCACATAATAGTTTAATCCACAATCATGAACATAATCTGTTCTCTCATATTTCTTATGTTCATGTACCATAATGCATGGGAAGGGTAAATGCCAGGTCAAAGCATGACCTGTGGCAGTCATTTGATTTCACGCAAGGAAGAAATATTGGCACCCTTGGTTAAAATGAGCTCAAGTTTGAGGAGCTGTTCCTCTATAATCCTACAGGTGGCGCTCTACACTATTTATACATTGGCAAGCATGTATGAATTCAGCATCCTGTGTGGTAGGGGCAAATTGTTGGCAAAGCTTGTTTAGAATTGTAACTAATATATATTCTTTGAGCGGTTCTGACAACTAAACCTCTTAACATCCTTTAAGGCCTTCCTGGTAAACAGTCCCCTTCAGTTCACCTCCCAGGTTTTAAATAAGCTTTATTTCAGCAAACTGTGATGATCATGGTACAAGTCTGATTCTGTGCTTATACCACAAGGCTGTGGTGCTTCAAAACGCTTAAGGTACTGAGTTACTGATCAAAGGGTTAGAGGTTCAAGCCCTAGCTATGCCAAGTTGCCAATGTTGCGTCCTTGAGCAAGGCTCTTAACTTTATCTGCTCCAGGGAATCTGTGTCATGCCTGACTGTGTGCTTTGACCTCAGCTACATACCTGGGATATGCAAAAAAAATAAATAAAAAAAATTAATAAATAATTAACAGCAATGTGGGTGGTATATTTAGATATATTAGATCCAGCCATAGCTCGGTCATTACCTCTCCAAGGGCATGCAGCCAGATTTTAAATGACTTTTAATATACCTATTTGTATTTGATGACACACAATGATATGCAATCTAACCAGGATTCCTGAACATGAAAGGAAACCGGCTCAAATCAAAAGAGATCCTACACCACATTTTAAAATGGGTCTGAAGTTTACTCATCTCAATCCTAGCACCAAAAACATTCCTCTTTTTAAAGTCCAGTGATATTTAGAGTCTAGTCTAACTATAGACACTAAGGTTTGTTGCACAAATACACTATGTGATTACTTCAGGCAAATCTTTAACATAGGTGACAAAAAGGTGAGCCCTATTTCTGTTTTTGGAGACTTCCGGTCCCCAGGGTGCAACCACCTGTCCAGCTGTGATCTATGGAGAAAGTTTCGTCTTGAATGTTCTTCATTCCTTTTGTTTTTGAAGCACACTCTCAGCTTTTTTAGAGCTTCCTAACTGCCCCCGCCAAACAGTGTACACAAGTAATAGTATTTGCAGACGTTGTGTAATTTATGAGAGCCAGCAACTTTATCTCGATTTGTGGATCATTCCTTGTTGATGGATAACTAAATGTGTTCGTTCTGTGTGTGACCTCATATTCATACAGCAGTAACACAAATGTCACGGGTGACTGGTTTCTAAAGACTCACGTGCACTAAAAGGTAAAATATTAAGTTTCAGTGGCGGGATTGTGCTCATTTTAGGAAACAATCAAGAAAAAAAAAAAAACAATAAATAATTTTTTTTTTTTTTTTTAAATCATGGACCAGAAACAATTACGTTTCTTTATTCTACACTATTAGAGTTGGAGTAACTAAACAGAAAGTGCTCACCTGGAACTGCCTCAAGTCCCACACCTTCAGAAGCCCGTCATCCCCTCCAGATAAGAGGAACGGTTCAGTCCGATTCCAGCTGATGACGTTGACGTCTGACGAGTGAGCCTCATTGGCCGAAAGCATAGATTTCGGAGGAGCTCTGATATCCCAAATGCGAATAGATTGATCCACTGAGCATGAGGCGAAAACCTGGAAGTCAGAATAAAGCAAACGTATAATTATAATTAATTTGAATGAGTTACTGTACATTACAGTGGAAACCAGGCACAACCAACAGTTGTTGCTGCTTTTATTGACTTACTGTTGCTTCATTAGGTGACCACTGGAGGTCCTCCACAGACTTGGTATGGGAGCTAAAAGGACGCTGGTCAATCTGCCAGGAAGTTCCACCCTCCCGTGGCTCCCACACGTGAATGTTCTTCTTGCAGTCTCCACTGACAAGCCGCCCTTGGTTGCAAGAGTATAAAGTACAATGTTTTTTTTCATTTCCTTCCAGGAAACTAATCAACTAATCTAATTCCTCTGTATTCACTGACCTGGTACTTTTGGAGACCAGTCGATGGCAAAACCTTCCGTCATGTGACCTGAGAAACTGAACATAGGTGTTGCCTCCTTATTCTGTTTAATGAATGCTGCCATGGCAGTAGAGCTGTGAACTGCTTCCAGCTGTGACCGGAGATCAAAAATTTCCACCTGACCTTTCTCGCACCAAACAGCAGCCAATGACTGCTCGCCATTCTGGGTCACCTGGGTCACCCGAAGCAGAGGCAAAACGAGTTGTTGAGAATTAACTAAGAAGCGATATATATTTTTTTAAATTAACAGACTATAACAAGTTCACAGATGTGTCTATTCAGCATCACCAAATAGCCAATTGAACAAATCACAACTAGTCACTCACTCTGACTCTGTTAATTCCTCCATAATGGGGCATCATAGCCAACTCCATCTGTGGCTTCTTTTCAACATCATCCTCATCTTCATCACTCTCATCACTGCTCTCCTCCTCCTCCTCATTTTCCTTTTCAGTGCCGTACAGGTTGTGCATGCGCATGACGATGAGTCTGGGCAGAAACAGGATATTTAAAATAAACTTCATGATATTTTTGACCCAGGCTCAGTTACACACACACATACGCATGGACAAGAGTAATCACATGCACAGGAAAAATATTATTCGACAGATTTGAACTCTAGCGCTGCTCAGTAGAAAATAATAATTTGAGGGTGAGTCAAAAATTATCCGCACTCAGGTTATATTGAAACTTCTGTTGGCTGCACTGTCTTATCACTTAGTCACTGCTGTGCAGGTGTGAATGTGTTACATCAGTTCATCCGTTACTGATGGGACCAATACTCTAAAGAAGGTGAAAGTTTCTTAAGGAAAATCATTGACGAGACATCACTACGAGAGAGTAAACGGCAGAGTATAGAAAGAACACTCTCTCAATTGCCGACTAGGAAAAAGTTTAAAAGTCAACCATCAGCTGGAAAATTGTTTAAGAAGTTTAAGTTAAAATAACTTCTACAGCCAGAGTGTGAACAACTTGACTCACCCTTGTATCTAAAAAGCATATAGTTTTCATTTGCTGGTCTATAAAATGTACTGACCTGTTACTGAGAGCAGTGTCTGCTTGAGTACCCGAACACAGCAGCATGGACAGGGGGAACGTCTCTCTTCCTTCTCCTTCAGCATCACGTAATACATCAAAACTCAGACAAGGAGCACCTGGGGGAACAAAAAAAATAATAATAATTAAAAAAAAATTTTTATATATATATATATAATGTGATTATGCTGAACATTTTACAGGAAGGTCTAATTTGGTTTCATTAAACCATAGTTAAAACTTAGGGACAGCAGCTCTGCACTGGTACAGAAATTACACTATTATCTGTGTGTCTTGGGCTCAGGCTTGTTGTACTAATACCTACATTGTTTATGAGTTTAATGTTTTTTCAGCATTAGTAATTGGTTTGATTGTCTATCTCAGTTTATAAGGAGTGCATTCTAACTGTAGAAGAAATGATCGTGTATACAGACACATATCAGCCATAACATTATGACCACCCCCTTTGGCACCAAAACTGTAATGACCCGTGTGTGTTCCGACACCTTTCTATTAGAACCAGCATTAACCTTTTCCTCAGTTCCAGCAACAGTAGCTCTTCTACTGGATCAGACTACACCGGCCAGCCTTGGCCACCCATGACCCTGTCGCTAGTTCACCGGTTCTCCTTCCTTGGAGGACTTTTGTCCGCTGCAGCCTGGGAACATCTCACAAGAGCTGCAGTTTTGGAGTTGTTCTGACCCAGTTGTTCAGCCATTGCAATCTGGTCCTTCTCACAGTAGCTACATTTTCAATATCTTGTTACAATGGCGGCTGGAAGTGGGTGGGATATATTAGGCAGCAAGTGAACCTTTTTTTTCCCCCCCTGAAGTTGCTCTATTGGAAGCCAATACGGGCCAAAATGTAATGGTCAGAGGAGCGGGTAAGAGCAACTCCAAAACTGCAGCTCCTGTGGGATGTCCCTGGTAAATACTGACAACTGATAGACGATATCGATAATCGATCTCCTCAGTAATCCAGTGACTGCAAGTGTTCATACTCCTATAACTCATAAGAACGCTGCTGGTGTGGAGTGTGGCCTCTCTCTCTCTCTCTCTCTCTCTCTCTCCGATGTGGCCTGACCCACCTGTCTGGCACTCGTGATACATGCGGTAAGCCGAGCGGTCCATCTCCAGCTCTTCTCCCGGCTGCAGCTGCTCAGCTCCAGGCACAAACACCTTATTCTCCGCGCCTTCTCCCCCCTGTCCTTCTTCTTCCTCCATCTCATCCTCATCGCTGTCACTCGCCTCCATCTCTTCAACTTCTTCATCTTCACGGAGAAGCGTGTTTTCATCGGGCGCGGCCATTTTGAGCAAAACTCTCACCTCATCCCATTTCCGGTGACGTCATTTAAAGCGCCATGTCAGTTTTTTTTTTTTTGTGTGTGTGTGTATGTGTGTATATAAAAGTCCCGTGGCGGATAGTATTTACTTAGATAAGATATATTTATTTCATTCCACTGAATAAACTGGATGAACCGAGGTTTATTGGGACATTTTGTGAATTTCCACTTTTCGTTGAAAACTAGGCAAAATACCCACCAAATAATACAGTTATCAATCCTCATGTGTTGAAAAAAAGTTGATTTATTGCAAGATCTCGGAAAACCTTTGGAATTCCCTTGTTAAACCTATTTATGTCTCACTCACTCACTCACTCACTCATCTATACCGTTTTTTCCTGTATTCAGGCTCGCGGGGACCTGGAGCCTATCCCAGGAGACTTAGGGCACGAAGTAGGGACAGGGTGCCAATCCATCGCCGGGCACACACACACACACACACACTCACACATTCACACACTACGGGCAATTTGGGAACGTCAATTAGCCTAATCTGCATGTCTTTGGACTGTGGGAGGAAACCGGAGTACCCGGAGGAAAC
>JAOVVA010000048.1:26542544-26553675 GCA_028565275.1 Leiocassis micropogon
ACATTTAAGTGTGACAAACATGCAAAAGAATAAGAAATCAGGAAGGGGGCAAATAGTTTTTCACACCACTGTATTTGGTCATATAATATTATGAAATATTTTAAATGGATTTAATATGAAACTAAAGTAAAGTCTAGAGTTCATATTATTGCCATGTGGAAATAATACTTTATGTAGCCACAGTAACTATAACCATTTACCTATTAAGTATACAGTGGCCAAACGAATTAAGACAGCATACAGTACCAGTCAAAAGTTTAGACACACCTTCTAATTCCATGGGCTTTCGTGATTTTTCTTTCTTTCTACATTGTAAAACAATGCTTGAGGCATCCAAAATATGCAATAATCTCCTTTGAACAGTTGGAGACCAGAAGGTTTTGAAGAATAAATACTTCATACTAAGTAATAATTGTTGTACAGCAATTTCATTGCATAAAATAACAAATTATTCTTATGATCATGATTGTCATTATTTAAAAAAATCTTTGTCTCAGCACCTTTGGCCACCACTGTAGTTTTATATGTCTAATAAACATAAATAGAATAACTATTTAAGATCACAGAGTATCATAATACCAGTTAATCACTTCTGCTCATATCGAAACATGCTCCAGCCACAAAATCAGTTTTACGCTGAGCTTAGCATGAGCATAATTTTAGATAATACTCGAGAGTAAAAACAGTAAGCCTATTCAGAATGAAACATCCGCATAATCCACACACCAGGGTACGGGGTAGAGGTATAACAGCGCCAGGAAGGATTTGGGTACTGAAAGTGGACGCTGTTTTTGATAAAAAGTTGACACTCATATACTGTAATATTATTAGGCTGTTTTCTATTAGTGATTAATACGGACCTGTTTCCTGCCTTGGGATCTTGTTGTTTGCACAAGAACAAGAGGTCCACTCAGTGCTTGCCAAACTACACACGATAAAAGCTGTTTTAAAAACTGTCTTTGTCTAAACGACTACAATGTGATATATAAAACAGATGATATGCTTGATATGCTTAAGCAATTGTTCTTTTTATGTCACCAACTATTCATTAGAATTTTGTTTAAAGTAAAATGTTTTTTTGTCTTTATTTATGTTTATTTATGTTATGTATCTGTTTCTCTGAGCTGTAACAATTCACTCATTCATTTATTCATTCCACTTAATATATTGTAATGTCTATGAGTTTCGTCACCCTATTATTTACATTTTAATTATTTGTCACAGTGTACCAGGGAGACACATCCCTGCATTCTAAGGAGATAATATGACATCCCTCCCACCCCGAGAGCACCAGTCAGTTTGGCAACCAGACACAGATGGATGTAACATTTTCAGGATATAAATGTTTCTGCGATTTTATTTTTAGGAAAACAGGAAATTAAAAAAAAATGCACATGGACAGGTGTAGAGCTGCTTTGTATGCAAGTCCAGTAATTCCAGGATCGAAGCTGGGACCCTGGAGCTGTGAGGTGGCACTGCTATTCACTGCGCCACCGAGGCAACTAATGAATAGAGAACATTCATATTACAAATATTATGTTCAGGTATTTTTCATCATTGAAATCCAGGGTGAAATAAGGTGCCAAAACTAACTAAAAGTTGTCTTTCTCACTTTCCATTTCCTTTTTTATTTACAGAAACAGCTGCCAGGAAAATTCCCTGCCACATTTTGGATGTGATTTTGGATTTCCATATACAATTTTCATATGACAATAATAAATAGATAGAAAAAAGATTTATTCCGCATTTTATTAACAGATACCCCCCCCCGCCACATAGGTTCTGTACATAAAAAATATACTTTTGTTTGAAGCATCTTCAAACCACACATAAGAGTCAATTCATTTGCATGATATATGGTATCAGTGAAATACATTATGAGCTTTTTATTGGTAGCATCCAAGCCATCAGTTTAAATCATGTAAACATTACAACATTGCAGAACTGTTTCGAAATACTGTTGATAATATTTTGAGCACTAGCGTACATTGCTATAAGCTTATTGTAACTGAGTTATTTTCAACGCAAGGATTTAAAAATGATGGTGATACCGTTGTTAATACTGAATATTCCTAATACCATACTTACAGAGTTTTGTATTGTGCAATCGTGGAAAATTAAGTTCTACAGTCAGTGTTTAAAAAAAAACATTTTAGTCAGAGACTCACATCCTGCATAACACCAAAGGAATGTCCTTCAGCAGGACTACAAAAACACACACAAAAAACCCAACAGGGACGGAAAGCATTAGTGCAGTCAAAGTGCAGATGAGCACGTGTATAGTGCTTCTGGAGCATTATACTGTCAGTCTTTCCATAAAAGCGGTTTAATGGCAAGCTTCTCACTACCGAATTCTCTATGACAGTTACTTGGAAAAAAAATGCAGAGGACTGGCAAAGTAAAAAAAAAAAAGTAGTTTAAAAAAGCTGAGACTCCTCGCAAAGTTTTGGAGCTTCACTTAGCTGCTTTATGTAGTGTCAGGAGTCTCCAAAATAATTTAACATCGAGAAAGAGCTTCATTTTGCCTTTTCCGTTTCATCATGCCTAAAGCATGAAGCCACACAATATTTTTGCACAATTATCATGGAGTCCCTACGATAAATAATAAAAAAATAAAAAATCTGAAAAAATTACATGCTCATTTAAATGCATGATCATTTGCACAAAATGTATAATTACCACAAAAAAAAAAGTTAAGAACGAATTAAATGTTTTGCATTTAGCTACAGCTTCTTGTTAAATTGGACAAAACTGTATACACCATTGTAGATAAAATTGAGGTTGTACTAAATAAGGCTGAGAATGTAAACTGAGTGTAAATCTATTTTTAACTCATAAAGCCACTTTAAAAATTTTATAATTCTACACATTTAAAAATACATACATTTCTTATTGGAGTCAAATAGTTTGACTAGGAGAGTTTTAAAAGTTCAGGTGAATCCAAAGCAACCATAAACCTTATGACAGTTGCTCTAACTATTGTCAGTTTTGTTACAATGTTATACTATGATTAGTAAAGTGCTCTGAGTTAAATATTGCCTATTAGTCTATAGGCTTTGGATCCCATTTTTATTCCAGATGTTATTTTAAAGCATTTATGTACTATGTACTAGCCATTGTCTAAAATCAGAATGAACTAGCATCTCGTCCAGGATGTATTCCCACCTCACACACACTGCTCACAGGATCCTGACTGTGACAAAGAGTACTCTTCTTTATCAATCAACATTTTGCAAGATGAAAGATCACTGTCTGCCATATGATCAACTGGCTTCAAGATTTATCAGCAACAAACCCTCGAAGGAATGCCATAGATATTAAATGACCACCATACCATCGCCAGCACCACACCAGCAGCACCAATACTTGTTCTTCTTCATTACAAACAAACACTGACCTGATTTAATATGGTCTACCAATCTTACTGCAGTAGCTAACAGTCAAGGCCTTATTATCCAGGATCTCTAAGCGTTACTTTCAACATGAAACGCCATCCTCAACCGAGCTCATTCAGCATCACATCCAACAGCAGCCTCAGACAACAAAGAATACAAATGAAGAATCCTAGAGAAGCAGACAGCAACCTGTCCCCATTCTTCGGGGTGATGGTAAGCCATCTTTTTTCTCTTTCACCTTCCTTCCCATATTGTGACTCCTGTTCAACCAGTCCTCCAACATCGGCACTGTTTTCTGCCTTTGGCTCCTTTTGTTCATCGGTGAACAGAGGAGCAGGAGAAGCAAACACACAGCTGAAATTTTTATCGGGGCAGTTTAGGTCCAGCCATTTAAAGAAGACATCAGACGTGAAGGTGAGCAGAGTTCTAGGAGAGGAGTGGACAGACGGGAAGGCAGAGGGATTTGGTGTTTCCTGGAAACTCTGTTTACACAAAAATAATTTGGATTATTTTAAAGAACAGTAATATAGAGTAATTTATTAACCCCTGAAAGCCCTGCTTTTGTACAAACACAAGGCACCACAACCATAAATTAATCTTATCATTGATTGAACCAATATGACAGAGTTTATTATTTAAGGGTAGTTGTAAATAAAAGAATTATACATTTAAAGAACACTAGCCTTTCTAGTCCTGTGGTTCTGTAAGCTGTGATTTTATTTTATTTATTTTATAACAGTGGAAGAAATAACCTAGCATTATCAAATATATATAGACCTAATGTGCCAAGGTTAAATTGAATGAACAAAATATTATTGCAAATCATGAGCTTAGTTCAATATCAGATAACAGATCAAAATTTTCTGAATATAGACTAGAGAAATAATTAAACTGAGTGCAAAATAAGTGCAGTGTACATACCCCTTTCCAAATGTTATCAAGGTCAATGATCAGTTCAACAATGAATGTATATTTCATGTGAACCCTTTCAATATGCTGCAGGAGATACTTCCAGGCGTCTGACAGGAGGAAGGCTGCACTAAACACACAGCACTACAAACACACACACACACAGACTTAGAATTACTTTAAAAGGTCAACTATTCATTATTTATATTGAACAAAGTCCAAATGCCATATCTTATACTATACAAAGAATGTGGATAACATGAATATTACCAGTATGCCAGAGATGACATACTATGCAGGCTAAATTTTAGGCTTTAGTCTTTACTATGTAAACCACTTTAAATTTTTAAACACCAAAAAAGTGATGAGAGCCTCCTAGCATACGCATATCTACACCATCAACTGGCTTTGTAAATATAATAAATTCATAAAGGGACAGTAAATAATCACATAGTTAAGAAAAAACTGTTAGTTAAGTAGATAGCTTGCTATTACTGATGTACTTATACTGCACTCCTCTTCCCAAATTACACATAAAGCATTAAAAATTTAATTTCTTTTAACACATTGCTGCCTTATTGTTTTATTCATTTGTTGTTTTCATCTGACTAACAGACAGTCAGGTGACTCAATCTTATATACTGACTAATACATTTTTCATTTGTAGCACTTAAAGCATACAAGTATAGATTCAGAATAAAAACTAAACTGTACCATTACTTGTCACTTGGGTGAAAACCTATAAAGTAGAGGCTCCTAGACATTGTAGCCAATGACCTCTTGTGAACATCATCCAATTATACAGGCCTTTGGCTAATTATTTATGTGTGCATAATTGCCAATTTATTGAAGATAAATAGAAGACAGAGCTCAATCGATATGATTAATAGGTCTCTAGTCATGTGTAAATGTTATTGTAACCTCTTTTTAAAAAGTTTTTTTGGGTTTAAAAACATAATAAAAATCATCTAATTGTAGCAAGTCTTAGTTTTAGGCAAATGCAACCTTAGACAAACAACAACCTTTTTCACCATGTCATGATTTATTTAACAAAAATTAAGCCAATAAGAAAAAACATGCGGGCTTAATGCTTCCTTAATGATTTAAGAGGGTAAGTTGCAGCCAAGTGCTGCTGATCATTAGCCCTTGATTAATTGATCATCGATTAGCCTCTAATTTAGATGTCTTTGGACTGTGGGAGGAAACCAGCAAGCACGGAGAGAACATGCGAACTTCACGCAGACAGACCAGAGGCAGGAATCGAACCCAGACCTTGGAGGTGCGAGGCGACAGCGCTAACCACTAAGCCATTGTGCCACCTCATTTTAGAGGTGTCACTTTTCTTGGCACCGGCTAAACAGACTAAATTCAGACGTGCACAGGAAACAATTAACGCTTTCCCTTGAGTGCGGCACAGCATTCAAAGACAAACTAGTTGTACCCTTGAGGGTAACAAGGAAAGGTGCAGTTTGCCACACACAAGGCCGTGATTGAAGTAGAAACCACATTTAGACAAACATTTCCTCACCGAGTCTTCACACTGCGTGCTGCCATTGAAATGATGCTGTACGTAGTAGTTTTTCGGAAACACCTCTGGCTGCAACAGAGGCGATACAAACAAAAAGAGAGGGAACATATTAACTACACATGACATGCCACAAACACAATGAGTACATTACTGTATTTTCTTTGTGTGGTTTAAAACCATACAATTGAAGCAAGAAAAAAAAAAACCCAGCTCTCATTGACTCACAAATCCTTTCTGTTCTTCACGCTTGATAGAGCCCTGCCAATTACTGACGGTTTGTCTCTGCAACTCATCGCAAGCGCTTCCTCGAACAGTGAACACTGATAGAAGCAATAAAACTAGAAGATAAACAGATAAAGCAGGAATGTCACACATTATCGCACACTCGGACTCAAAAACAAGTATTTTCTGACTTTATCCGTACCATGCAGGCAGACGCACACGTCTCTGTTAAGTTACTATAAAGCCCACATGTGAGTATAACCTACCTGTCGATAACATGCTTCTACCGGCGCATCCGCTCCGTATTACCCATCATGCTTTGTTTTTATGACTGCCCACTTAAAGTTTAATGACTGTCAGTAAACACACTTGCGCTTTCCGTGTGCGCGCGAGCAACCGCGAAGTTACGTCCTGTTCACGAGCACACCTCTCTCTCTCTCTCTCTCGCGCGCGCGCGCACTCTCTCTGGCTTGTGTGTTGCCCTTCTGGTACTTTCCACACTCTTTTCGGATATTCCCTTTCGTTTTTACTTTCACTCTGTTCCCCCTTTTCTCCCCCTTTCCCGTGCTCTGCTTTCATTCAGCACTGTCCTAATCATAGCAACCACAGTGTGCTAAGTCCTGGAAACTCCAGCCATTAAACACCCCTCTACAGCGAACGAACACTCCTCTTCTCTCCTCTCCTCCCCTCCCCTTCCCTTCTTCAGAGAGGAAATCAGTTCTCCCCCCCGCCCTGCTTTTTTCAACTCTCACTAGTGCTGAAAGCAAGCACAGGCCCGGGCATGCACTTAGACCTTCTGTTTTCCATCTCGGCTCCCTCCACAAAAAAATGTCTGTTCTATCCCATGGGGTCACTGACTGACTAAGACGAAGCGTGCTTTTTAGTCATGTCTTTGAGATGAGACATCATTCTAGGGCATCATGTACTCTTATCTTGTGCAGTGACCTAGTTTGGTGACACCGTCCTTCAGTTATGCAGCCTACACACATTTGCATGAAGTAAACAGAACCCAAAGTTTTATGATAAAAGGTATAATTAAGGTTTACTAATTAAAACTTTGCTGACATTAAGTACAACAACTTGCCTAGAAATACAGTAAACGTCAAAAGTCAAAGTTTGGACACACCTTCTTATTCAATTGTTTTTCAACATTGTATATTAATACTGAAGACACTGAAGTGATGACAGAACAAATGTGGAATTATGTAGTTAAGAAAAAGTGTTAATTAACCCACCCAATTACCCCCCTTCTTAGAAGCTACCTTTTGCTTTGATGACAGCTTTGCACACTTCCGGCATTCTCTCAGTCGGCCTCATGAGGCTGTCACCTGGAATGATTTACCAACAATCTTGAAGGAGTTAATCTTATAGAGCTTTTCCTTTACCCTCCGATCCAACTCTTCCTAAACCTTTTAGTTAGATTTAGAACTGTGATTGACACTCTCCTTCTAGGAAAAATAGCACTTACATAATCGAGAGGTGTGTTTGTGGTCATAGTCCTGTTGGAAAACCCACTGAGTGCAAACCAAATGGGATGGCATGCCACAGCAAAACAAACAACTGGTAGCCATGCTGGTTGAGTGTTCCCACAGCAAAACAGCCTCACACCATCACACCTCCTCCTCCATGGAGGTATAGTGGGAACCACACATTCAGGAACCGCCCATTCACCCTTTTTACTTCTAACACAGATATGGCAGTTAAAACAAAAAATCTCAAATTTGGATAGACCAAAGGAGAGTTAATGTCCATTTCTTGTGTTTCTTGGTCCAAGCAAGTCTCTTCTGCTTGTTGTTGTTCTGATGTAATGGATTATTTCCTGCAATTTGCCAATGAAGACAGTGGGATGTTAAAATAGGTCTGCCACTTCAACTCCAAGAGGCATTTATCTGGGCTCTAACCTGAGGTGCTGTAAATCAGCATTTTTCTTTTTAAGGCCGTCATTCTAAGAAACCTGTCCTCTGCAGCAGAGGTATCTCTCTGTCTTCCTTTCCTGGAACAATCCTCATGAGACCCAGTTTATCATAGTGTTTGATGGTTTTGGCAACTGCACTTGGGGATACATTCAAAGATCTTGAGATTTTTCAGATTGACTGACTTTAATTTCTTAAAGTAATTATGAACTGTCTTTTCTCTTTACTTAACTGAGTGTTTCTTGCCATAATATGGCTTTGTACAGTAATTGTAGTAGCACTAATAAGGCTATTGACTTTGTACCCACCCTTCCTCTGTACAAGACAACTGATGGTCTGATATTGCCATGAGTGTGCCAAGCTGTCATCAAAGATAATGTAGATACTTTGGAAATTTCTAAAATATAAAATATATTCAGGGTTGTTTAAACTTTTTTGTTTATTTATGTGTGATTTATTCTTTCATGTCTGTGTTTGTTGGATCCAGGCCAATCATGGGGTAATAAGTAATAACGTTATGCTAATTTCCACTGCATTTTTTGTCGCCTGTTCTCTCTTAAAATACAGTTAATTTATTGGTCACTGGCACATCAGTGGTGCATATTTTGTGTCCTTTAATTTGTACCTTTACACCAATAAAAATACTGTAAGGTACATAAAAGGATCTTAAGGTAAACCGATGCACAGTACTGTGCAAAGTCAAAGGCTATCGCTTTATAAAACCTGATAATTTGTTAATCATTGTCGGTTAGATTGTGTCAAATCAAATTAATCAATCAATCAATAAAAATTATGATGGTAAATATTGTACTTCATGAAAAATAACAATAATGAGCAATAATAATGAGAATTTTTTTTCTTATTGGCCTGCAAAAAAAACAATCCAGTATATGGCTGCTTAACTGACTGTAGAATTTAACATTATTATTGTTAATTATTTGGTGGCAAGCAATAAGTGCACGTCACAATGAGTGCACAGTAAGTGACAAAAAGGACAGTTTCTTACACTTATTTCAGAGAATGTGGTTAGATCTCAATCCCAACAATTTCATATGCTGTATAGTTTTAAGGACCTGACAGAGAGATTAATTTAAAAGCAATTTATGCACCTAGATTCTTTATCCAACCAAAAATCATGAGCACTCTTTTCCAGGCTGTACTAAACCAAACATCTGTGGTACATTCCCAAACATGAATCACTCTCTTATAGTAAGGCTGGTTAGTTTCATTTTGAGACATATCTTAAAGGAGGTCGAAAGGAATGTCAGTGCAGTTGGTCATAAAAAAGTATCTGTACACTAGTGTTTATTTATTTTGGGCATAATTATTATGTATTAGGACACTCATATAAAAGGTTTAGACATAGCTAGCTGTCATTTTAGTTTAGTTTAGTAGCATCAATGACCTGCCTGTACAAAATATAAATGAACATACAATGGACTCCTTTTTAGTCCAGTCTCTGTACCTGACTAGTTTCAGAGGAATGTTTTTTGTCTGTCAGTTAAACCACACAGTCACCTATGAATCATTTAAGCATAAGGCTTAAACCAGTGAGAAACAGGTGCAGGTGATGACAGATGATCTGTATAGGTGATTAGTATACTGGTTGAATGCTGAGTGATTGGAACAGGCAAGAGGGGAAAAGAGATTGCTGCTGATGATGTTACATAAGTTTTTTAATTGTATCTTTAGGCACTTTGCAGCCTTGCTTACAAGCAACATTCAAATTTGTTTATTTAGCATATCCATTTACAGTAAAAGCCACTTATTACCAGCAAGTTACGAAAAATGACACACAGACATTCCAAATATAAGTTAACAGAGGAATCAGAAGACGTGCAAAATGAAAGACTTATTCAAGTTATCTCGCCACTGTCCTACTTGGATTGATACGAGTTTTGAAGTGGAAATTCTTCATTTACAGATTCTTCAAAACCCTGCCACATGACAAATAGCACATATTTCATCAAATGATTTCATGCATAAAAAATATATACACATATATGAACATATTTAACATTTGTAGTTTTCTTCTAAATCATAAACTGAAACATACCAGCTGCATAAATACACAAAATAAATAAGGCTTTTGTGCTTGAAACAGCACAGAGTTAATGCAGATGGTGCTCAGCTTATGTTAATTAAATGGCATAAGTTAGAAAAAGTAAATAGATTATTGTTTTATTAGTCTTAATAACTTAAGTTGTAATCTCAAAAAATGCTAGAGCAGGAATTAAATATATACAAGCCCTTTTGTCTCACCATAGCTACAGTAGTCTGTCTAAACCTTTGTAAACAGCCCATGAGAGCTCAAGTTAATACGCTGGAAAAATGTGCAGTAAGAAAAAAAGAAAAAAAAAACATATGCAAGTTCTAACATCTAATGCAGGGTGGAGCTTGATTGATTTTGTTCTTGGGCGTTGGGCTAACATAAAAGAAGGAAACATCTTTTAGAGAAAAAAACTTTTGCAATAACACTGCAGAAGCTCTTATTTCCGAAAATGATAAAACACTTTTATAAGAATGAGACAGCTAAAAAAATCTCTATGCAGTCTTGAAAGTGACTATACCACTCTCAGACATTTATAATTCACCCATAAAACACATGATGCAGTACAAAAACTCCTTCAAAACTTACAGACACAAATACACAAAGGATCGGTTTTGGAGTGGTCAAACCCTCAATACTTATTGACTAGGTGTTCTCTCTCCCCCACGGACGGCGGTCATTAAATGGCTCTTGTATGTTTTGCTTAGTCCTGTAATCCAGAATTTAAGGAGACGCACATTGTCTTCTTCTCCATGTCCAGTGGCCCCCAGCAATGCCAAAACCTTCTGAGTGTCTTCCCTACCTCTTCCATCCACCTTAGTGAACTTGAACAGCACTTTTACTTTACTGGAGGAAAAAAAGAAAGGAAGTGAGGAGACAATGATCAAAAGCTCACAAAACACCAGAATGACTACATGACAAAATGTTTTTCAACATTTTACATTAATCCATTGAAGACATCCAAACTCTGAAAGGACATATACGAAATAATGTAGTAAACAAAAACGTGTTAAACAACCCAGAACGTAATTTATATTTTGTACAATATATACTCAGCAAAAAAAGAAACGTCCTCTGACTTTCAACTGTTTTTACTTTCAGTAAACTTAATGTG
>JAOVVA010000048.1:26571075-26598963 GCA_028565275.1 Leiocassis micropogon
TCCAGTTTTACTTAAAAGCCTGCAGAGATTTTACACCAGAAATATCCCAACTATTTCAACAATTGGGGTTAAGGTAAACTTTACTGTGTGGATGTAAATGGTTGAAAGGTTGAAACGTGAATTAGAGCTATGCCAAACGAGAGCTGACGTTCATCTTTATAGTACTTTATGCTCAGGACATGTCAGAACATGTCAGACGGTCTAAATTTACCCCCATCGCTCTTATTCTTACATTTCTTTCTCTTTAGTTTCAATGTAGTTTTGTTACAATAGACAACAGTCAGGAATACTGTAATAAATAAGTAATATAAGAAATAATAAATAAGCAAAAACGATAATCTAATTTTATCTTTTAACTTATTTCATTTCTTCCTGCCCACTGTGATTTAAAGCGAGAGGCAACAGCGTCCCCTTGTGAGACCTGGTTCACGTAAATTAAGTGCAATATTGCTGCTAGCTTTCTTAAACGAATAGGTTGTTAATTTATGAATGAATTGAAGTTTAAATAGTTTACTGAGGCAGGAGGAATCCAGTCATTTGTAGATGCAAATGACGGAAGGAGTTTATAAAAAACATCTAGTGGTGCCTTAAACAGTTACTGATCACAAGGTTTAGGGTTCAGACCCCAGAACTGCCAGGCTGCCACTGTTGGGCGTTAACTGTCTCTGCTCCTGGGTCATGGCTGCCCCTGTACACTGACCCCAGCTTTCTAACAAGCTGGGATATGCAAAGAAAAGAATTTCACTGAGCTCTAGAATATAGGTAACAAAATAAAGCTTTCTTGTTTGAAAAACCTGTAGAAGTAATGTAATAGAAGTGTCTGTTTATTTCAAGATTCAAGATTCATAGAACTTTATAAATCCCAGAGGGAAATTGCTTAAATTTAACTCAGAATGTCCTTCTGAACTGATCTGAAAACATATATATTAGAGCTGGGATAAAAATCGATTCAGTTATGCATCATGATTCTTTTGTATGGCAATTTATGTACTCCAAATCGATTTTTAAAGTTTCCTTTGTTAAACTGAGTGCTAATTCCAAAAAAAAAAAAAAAACGCACACAAAAAAAAACAAACAAATCTGAACGACACGGTTAGTGTGGAAATAACCTCTGCATTTGTCCTCACTTACTGTAGATCCTGATTTGTCTAAGCAAAAACCTGAAGATCTTAATGTCTGCAAATTTTTCCTGATGGGCAAGTGTCATTTTGGAGACAGATGTCGCCTTTCTCACAGGTTTGTCTGCCACTATAGTGTTATCAGTGCATTATTGTCAAGGTTTAGCTAAATGTTAAGCCTAGAGTGCCATGGTAATGTGCTTCTCTGTACTTTACTGTAGTGGAGTTTTCCTACAGCAGGTGGCATAGTTTCTATAGTGTTTGTTTGGTAAATGTTTAAAAGGTTTGATCAAGGCTAATTATCTAAACCACACAAAGTGAATAATGCATTGTAGTTTCTTTTCTGGTTTGTCTCCTCTTCCCTTTTTTCCCCACAAAGTAGCACATCTGCGGTTGCTCATCAAAAACCAGTGCAGACAGAAGAGAAAGAATGCAAAAAAAGTAAAACTAGAAGAAACACAGGCAAAGCAGATAAGGTCAAAGTCGAAGAAAGCAAAGGTAAAAGCTGAATGTACTGTACATCAGTGTCAACATATCTAATTCAACTGTAAGCCTATTTATTTTACTTCTTTTATTTCTGCCCCCAAGGGCCTGAGAAAAAGCTGCGTATGCGCACGGCAGATGATGTAATTTCCAGGATTCTGTGGGATAGCTCTGTGGACTCAGCTGACTTTATAGTAGGCCACTTGGACCGCTTTCTGGGAGTACTGGAACGTCCTTTCTCTGACTTTTCATGGGACACTCAGGTGCAGGACGCATAGATAACTATTTCACGTTGCACTTGTTTTAATTTTTGAAGACCTTGCATATATAGTGTAATCACTTGACGTTTTTATGTTCATAGGTATGCGACTGTGATTATTCAGAGGAAATGGCCATTCCTCGTCACCGGATTCAGTACTTCACTTATAAAGGTCAACGTGTGTGGGACAGAGACAGTCGCACTGACCACGTGTTTGGCTCCACGGGACAGTCTGTAATGTCTCCATTTGATAGGGGAGCTCCACCACAAGGTGAGGCTCAAAGGCTTTTTAGAGCATGTTTGAATTATATTATGTATTACACCCCTGCTCTATCTAATCATGCTGTTGTTAAGCAAAATATATTTATCAGTTCAAGTTAATATCGTATTCGGCAGTTCATTAGTGCTGCCTCGCTCACTTTGCTCCTCTGCCTAATTGTGCTAAATGATGCATATTTAATGTGTCTTTTATGACATGTTGTCTAATGTTGATCCTTAATGTTTGTTCCCTTTGGTCTCATTACTAAAATGACACAATCCATAGATGATGTTGCAGCAGATACAGCTGAAGACGGGGAAGAATTGTCTGTTGAGAAAAATGAGCAAGATTCCATAAACCACGGCTTAACGGGAGCTGCAAATGAGGAAACTCTCTGTGATACTGGAGGAACATTAGACTCTAGCGTAAATATTCAAACGGACAAAGACTGTGAAGAAGCAGGTCTAGCTCAAGTAGCAGAGGGCCTTTCTGTCTCCCCAGAAAACAAACAAATCACAACACAGGATGAATGGACAGACAGCTGGGACAAGGAGGATGTGAAGGAGGAAGAGGCGGAACCTGCGCAGCCCATACCTCAAGAGCCACTCCCAGGCCGTAAACCACGCAAGCCCACTCATTTCATTTGTTTCCGTGTGAACTCACCTGCTGCCTTGCGGGCATTTCAGCTTATCCAGAGGAAAGTTCTGGCCCACTTTCCCCAGTCAGAGTCATCATGGGTGAAACCAGAAACTCTGCATGTTACTTTGTCTTTGCTCTTCCTTCAAGGCCCAGAGGAGGTGTTTGCTGCAAGCGAGCTTCTTCGCTCAGTGGTCAAAAACTTCTACAAGCCACCAATCTCTGTCTCCTTCACTCCTAAACTGAAGCACTTCAACGGAAAAGTCCTTAATGTCGCCCCCCAGCCCTGCGCGGACGTTCAGAACCTGAACGCTCCCATCCAGGAAGCGTTCAGGGAGAAAGGCTGGCTTCATCGCGACTCACGAAACCCCATCTACCACCTCACACTAGCTAAAGTGACAGAAGCAGATGGAGAAAGGATATTTGAAGAAGTGTGGCGGGTTAAACTGGATAAGCAGTTGAACTTTGGGAAGCTGTCCGTGGACAAATTGCATCTGTGTGTTAATGGTGCTCCACGGACTGCTGATGGATTTTATGAGACAGTGTGTTCTGTGCAGTTGCCCACCGTGTAACAGCACAATGTTGATCATAACAAGAACTAACTAGATTACAAAAGGATTACATCAAAGTAACATCACATCTGTACTGTATTTACCTAATGTCCAAATTGTTTATATCTGTGTATATATTTTAAATGTACATGTTGTGCATTATAAATATATGCAAAATATAAACAATTTATAATGGACACGCTGTACATTATAAATATATAATGTACATCATTATATATTACAGCTTCAATTACATAAAAAAAGAAATAATTTAAAGCAGCAAAATTTTTTTTGATGATTTCAGGTGTTTGGGGACCTTGCTGATAGTAAACCATAAGTCCAAAAGTACTAACTAATGTTAGTAGTTATATACAATACCAGTCAAAAAATTTTACACAAGTTTGGATTTATTTCCTATTTTCCAGAACACTACTGATTTTTAAAAAAAATTTTTTTTTTAGTTTTTAAACTATGAAATTACCCATATTCTATTAGGTAATTGAATAAAACAGACAATTTTTATTTTTAGACATACAGGATAACAGATCTGGAATAGTTATCGCAAGAACAGTATTGTCAAGTGTATTTGCAAAACCCATAAAGCACCTTGAAACTGAGTCTTATGAAGACCATCCCAGGAAAGCAAGACCAAAACGTACCTCTGCTGCAGGGAAATTAATTTCGAGTTACCAGCCTTTAGAAATCACCAATTAACACCTCAGATTAAAGCCATTATGAAGGCTTTACAGAGTATAAGAACAGATACACCTCAATATCAACTGATCACAGGAGATTATTAAATATCTTGGATGTTTATTTCTTTAGAAAGCCCAAAAATCAGGAAAGACTATGGAGTTAGAAGGTGTGTCCAAACTTTTGACTGGTAGGGTAGATCTTGTAGATCTATGTTGTCATAGTTACTGTATATTTGTAGTTGTGTCACAGACACAGAAACAATTTGTACAAGTTAGGGTTGTCACATTTATTACAGCGTTTCTTTAAGATGATCTGTTTCCACAGTCATTAGATTTTACAGTCATGTTTATACAAGAGACCACCAGGTATGTTATTTGCTTTGCGAGTTTCTTGCAATCATGTATTACTCAGCAAGATCTCAAAACCTCAAAATCCTATAAAAAGTTATATTCTGCTGCTTTAAATCATTACCTTACGTCATGTACAGTTTAAATAGAAAATGAATTCAATTGTCAAGTATGATTCATTTTCATTGATTGTTTCAGGACTGAAATTGGCATGAAGAAATTTATAAGTCTATGTATACAAGTCTTCATCAGGGAACATTTGTTACCCTCAACAAAGTGGACTTTATACTAACTAAATCACCTTTTACCTTCCCTGTTTTATAATTGGACTTTCAGCCTTACTCTGATCAGCCATATCATTAAAACCACCTAGGTTTTAGGTTCCCCTTATGCCAACAAAACCGCTCTAGCCCCTCGAGGCATGCCTCCACAAGACCATTTCTGAACAAAATTTTAGCAGCAGATTCTCTTGTGCTGTAAGTTGCAAGGTAGGGCCTGAATGGATCAGACTTATTTCTCCAGTACTTTTTTTTTCAGGATTTTGTGATCTATTTAGCCTTTTTCCCCACCGACAAAAATGTGCCTTGGGTACCCACGGTCCTGTCACCAATTTACTGATATATAATTGATAATCATTGTTATTTAATTCACCTGGTGGTAGTGTCAATTTTATGGCTGATCGGTGCATAGATGGACACAGTTATAGATGGAATTTATTTAATCTTACACCTATTACTCAAATAACTATGGCTCCCCTTTTGAGTCTGGTTCCTCTCAAGGGTTCTTCCCAATGGCATCTCGGAGTCTTTCCTAGCCACAGTTGCCTCCAGGTTGCTCATCAGGGACAAGCTGATACAATTAAAGTTTAAATTTTTTTAAAAACTGTTTTGAATTTTTTGAGATTATGTTAATTGTTAAAAGCACTGTACAAATAAAATTGAACTGAATTGGATTGACTGCATCAACTGTCCTGGACTGTCTGTTAACACACTATAAATTTATAACAAGCTATGCATTCACAGCATCAGAATGAGTACACAAACTATTAAGAAGTAAAATAACTGATGCTATTCATGGATCCATAGTTTTGATCAGAAGCTAAAATATAGCAGGTTTGTATAAAAAGCTACAGCTATATAGAACCGGGTTTTATACAGAAACAATCAGATCTGTGGAAATGCTGATTAAATTAGCAACATAATTTAAAACACAAAGCTACCATATTGCTCTCCTACTCCCATGCACAATATCATTCCTCACACTTAAACCTGTAGAGAGAAAATAGAGGTGCTATTCAGACACCATTTTTTCCATGTGATGCTACGAGAGAGCAAATAATTTTTACCAGTGACGGTAACACAAAACATTAATGCAATACAAAAAAAATGCATATGTGGTTTAAGAGCTTAAGACAATGGCCATATCAAATATCACAATAAAGAAAAAAGTATGACCACTATGACTTTGATCGTGACATGGGTGTTGATACCAGATGGGCATGTCATGAACTGCTGATCTCATGGGAATTCCACACAGACACACACACACACACAAAATCTGTAAGAAAAGAGGTCAGAGGAAAAACAGCCATATTACTGTGAGCTGCCAGGAATGACATGTAACTCAAATTACTACTATTTCTGACTGTGATGAGCAGAAAAGCATCTCAGCATGCAAAAAAAACCCATCACATCTTGAGTTGGATGATGAACAACACTTGGGTTTCGCTCATGGTTGGCAAGAATAGCCATTTTGGTCTCTCCTATCAGCCAGAAGCCAATAGATGATAGGAGTGAAATCATGTGGTCCATCTGCTGGTGTACTTTATCCTTATTAATGTATTTTGTGTTCTTAGATGCTTTTCTGCTCACCACACTTATAAAGTGTGGGTATTTTAGTTAGTCTAGCCTTTCTGTCAGCTCCAGTAAGTCTGGCCATTCTCCTTTAAACTTTCTAAGCAATAAAGCGTTTTTGCCTGGAGAACTACTGCTCATAAGATAATTGCATGATTATGAGGCTGTAGGTTGGAGTTTAGGCACATCCTCCATGTTATCCACCTTCCCTCAGCATGGTCTTCTTTAACAGTAGCTTCAGCAGAATAGAAGGTCGTGGTTTGACGGCACAAGGCGCGATCAGTAGCAAGAAGAAAATTTGTCTCAACAATCCAGAATGAGTGCTGGCAGCACAGAAACATGATATATTTCAGAATATTTTTCTTCCTTGTCTGGGTGGCACAGTGGCGTAGTGGTTAAAACCGTGGCCTCACACCTCTAGGGTTGAGGGTTGAATTCCCGCCTCTGATCTGTGTGCATGGAGTTTGCCTGTTCTTCTTGTGCTTGGTGGATTTCTTCTGGGTACTCCGGTTTCCTCCCATAGTCCAAAGACATGCAGTTTAGAAAAACTAGAATTCCCCAAATTGTCTGTAGTGTGTGTGCTCTGAAATGGATTGGCCCTCTGTCCTGGGTGCACCCTGCCTTGAGCCCTAGGTCTCCTGGGATAGGTTTCTGGCTCCCATGACCCTGTACTCAAGATAATAAGTATAGAAGATTGAATAAAAGACTCGACAGTACTACTTCTTTATATACTTTAAACGACACCACATTAATACATCACTGTACAACTTGCTTAGTTGCTAGACCAGTTCACTATCTGTAGGTTACAACGTTAAATGCAACATCAAAGATAATAGACCAAATTATGTACTGTAAGACTATAACTTGGTCAAATAAAAATTGACTGTACATGAATTAATAATGTGCTGTGGATTTCTCTTTTTTAAAATGGTCAATGCTATGAATTATTTAGCAGTGACCAAACTGTTTTGAACATGTGTTTTCAGAAACTTTTGCATTTTGGCAACAGAATCATAGATTTTTTTGCTAAGCATTTCCAGTAATTCCTCAATGATTCCAAATGTATGAAGAATTCTTTTCATCTTGTCTCTTCGTGGGACCTTGTGGGCATTCTTGTCTTATTACAGGGTGCACCGACAATACAAACACACTGGGATCCGGCCTTAGTAATCTCATAATTTTGCAGTTTGTCTGAAGGGATTTCTGATATACTTATCATTTACTCATCTGCCAAACGCAGCTGCCAAAGTTCTTCAGGCATAATCATATCTTTCTTTCCTGGCATCCCCTTTTTTTCAGAAGCAAAGAAAAGCCCACTGCGCTTCCCCTCTCTTCATCTTTCACACAGTCATACCCCCATCCTCACATCTCTCTTCTCTCTTTCCCTCCCTCTCCCTCTTTCTGTTTGCTCACTGCTCCATTTGTCTTCATTGTGTTTTTCTAATCCGTCCATATTGGTCGAACCCTGGCAGAGCTGCAGCTCTTCTTTAATCTCATACTCCAATTCAACAGTCTCCTCATGTAAAAGACGCCTGATGTTATCATGGCTTTGAAATACCTTTTCTGTGGAAAAGCATCAAATTAGATCAGTTGTTGCTTTATTTCTTATATACATACATACATACATACATACATACATACATATACAGTATATATAGAAATTCCAGTAATTAGTAATTTGATGCTGGAGGGATTCACTCATGTTGAGTTAACAGGATGTACACTGGACTAATTTTATTCTAGACAGTGTTTATGGTCTTTAGCTCATGTGTGCATTTTCAGTTCTTTTCTAAAAGTGCTCTCTGACTTCCAGCCTCCATTCCATCAGAGGCTGTATTCTCTAAATAGAGCCCCCTCCTTTTGTGTGTGTGTGTGTGTGTGTGTGAGAGAGACTGGGTGGGGGGGAACATGTTTTAATGTCTTGGTGGGGACCAAATGTTCACAAATATAGGAAATATCTGATAGTTTTGCCTTGGGGGATATTTGCCTTCATAATAATTAGCATTTTCCCACCCTTTCTTTTATTCCAACATTTTTACTTTACTTTAGTTTCCTTCTGGTTACTGAGGTTGATGTTAGGGTTGAGTAAAGGAATAGCATTAATTATAGCTGCTTCAAGAATTATCAAAAGAAAGTCCTTATAAGAATAATGAGACAAACGTGTGTGAGAGACATTTTGTGTGTGTATATATGGGGATGATGTTTTTATGTCTTGCTGGGGACCAAATGCTCACGAATATAGGTCTATCTGATAGTTTTGCCTTGTTTTTTTGTTTTTGATATTTGCCTTTAAAATAATATAAAATTAGTATTTTTCTTTTTTTCTTTCACATTTTTACTTGACTTGACTTTTCTTGTGGTTCCTGAGGTTGAGGTTGGGGTTGAGTGTAGGAATACCACTGATTATAGGTGCTTCAGTGGAAGGTCCTCATAAGCATACTAAGACAAACGTGTGTGTGTGTGTGTGTGTGTGTGTGTCCAACTTCACTTGCCATTATTTCCCTCTGTAACATCTCTGAGGGAGCTCTAAACACACAGCCTCAATGACAGTTTCAGTCCAGCTTTCCCGCACTTCTGTTTTTTTTTTCCTTCCCCTTTTGATCTTTTAAATAGTAATTTCTTTAAAGACTAAATGTCGTGTTTGATCTCGGTGCTTTGGAAATTGCGCGGGGATGACAGAGGCAGTAATCTCGCCGCCATCCCGGATGCTGCAGAGTGCCATGATGAAGTTGGTGTTTGAGGACTGATGGCTTTCTGAGGAGCTTCTTATCCAACCACTAAAAGCTTCTTCCTCTGTCATTGTGTCACGTCGTTTTTATGACCATTTCATCATCGTTCTCTGTCAGCTCTCCATCTGCGAGTACCCTGCCTACTCCAGCCGATATCAAACACACTGTTTCAATCGTGTAAACGTGCTGTTTCTTTCACTAAATGCCGCGACGTCTCTCAGTTACTATGCTTCTTCTCACAAGGCAAACAAAGCGACTCGTCGGAAAGCAGCGCGCTTCGCTCAGTGGCATCTAATCGAAAATACACAGAAAGAGACTTGGGACTAGAGCAAACTTCCAGAAGTACAATTAAAGGTAAGCAAATGCTTAACAAATAATATCATTTGTATCGCTTTAATTCGCTCATCAGTTCTATTCGTTAAGGGTTTTCTCCTGGTTTAAGACATCCCCCGTGTTGTTGGTGTGTGTGTGTGTGTGTGTGTGTGTGTGTGTGCTGCCTGGATGGAATTCACATTCAACCCATAACCTACAGAGCTATTCAGATTTGAATTTCAATGGAAATGGTTCAACATGCTTTGCTTGGATCAGAATTATATTCCAGGACTGTCTAGTCCACGCAACATAGTGGGAGCTCCCGGATTTCCCAATCTCCCGAATCGAATGCAATCGTTATTTGTCTTCAACAAAATGTCTTTTACCCTCATCAAGAATTCCACCTTCTACAATATATAAAAATGAACAAATGTATATAAATGCCCCCCCCCCCAACCAAACACATTGCATCTTGTACCTTTAGTAAACCAGTGTTGCACGATCTGCATACTAAAAAGTGATTGGTTCTCATATTTTATGACATCATAACCTTGGCCGTCACATGTTCAGGACCAATTCAGATTTTTCAGTATTTTCAGCTTACAGCCCCCTATTTTTCTTAATCGACCACAGAACTGAGGTGAGGTATTTTCACATTCTCATTACATGTACTGATGTTATCATAAATAAGGGTGGGAAACATTGCCACCTCAGGATTACAGGTTAGTGTTTTAATAATAAACCTATCAGGTTATTCTCTATATGGAATTTTGCACGTGTTGCCAATGTTCGTGTGGGTTTTCTCAGGGTTCTTGAGTTTCTTCCCACCTTCAAAAAAAAGAAAGAAGTATTCCACTAGATGTGAATAAGTGTGGCGACTTGGTAGCTTAGTGGTCGCCTTGCACCTCCACGGTCCAGGTTCAGTTCCCGCCTTCGTGTCTGTGTGCATGGAGTTTGCATGTACTTCCCATGCTTGGTGGGTTTCTTCTAGGTTTTCTGGTTTCCTCCCACAGTCATGCAGATTAGGCTAATTGACGTACTTCCCGTAGTGTGTGAATGTTGACTGAGGTCCTACCATGGTCATAAAAATGTGAATAAATACAATGGTCACCTTTACTACAGAGGTTCCTAGATAGATGGATGGATCCATGAGTGTAAACATGTGTGTACAAATACATGTAAGCTATAACTGTTCCTCGGATTGGCTTCAGATTTACCGTCCACTTACTTAAAACCCATGGTACAGCGTTACCAAAAAGGTGTATAAATAAACATAATTTATAGGTGACTTTATGTGTACCAACATTAAACACAGTTGGTATACAGTATGCAGTTTCTTCCTGTTCTAAAAAAAGACATTTTCCTTTCTCAAAACGTTTGTTGATTGCATATTGAGCTGAACAGATGAGGCGTGAAGGGAGCATGGCAAACAAAACCATATTCATCTAAAACCTTACAAAATTCATATGTTAAAGGTTATAGTTGTTTTAGGTTCTGTACAGCTCTGATATGTTATTAAGTGTAATAGTATGCTTTTTTAATTTTTAATTTTTTATGTTATTGGTTTTATACAAACATTTTACGCTGAGATTGCTTACTATGGCTGTCGTGCCATGTAACAAACATACTTCACGATCATGGCTATGACTGATCTGCTATATTGCATTTGTTTCAGCATATAACCCTTTAATATTGAAGGCTGATTTTAAGTTGTTTTCACAGCTAGAGAAAGCCTTCAGGGCCATAAAATATTGAGGACACCATAGGAAACCCCTCATCGAGTAGCTGAGATAAAGACCTGCCAGATCATTAGTCAGAAGCAGGCCTAAGAGCATTTTAAAATGTTAAAGTTGTATGAATAATTACAACAGCCCCCGATTCCTACATTTTACATGACTGCAATTATTTATTTATTATACTATCAGTGAGGCTTAATAGAGGCTTATAAGGATTTAAGAGTGTTTACGAAGCAGTTATTATCCCAGTAAATTTGTTAATGCCAGACTAAATCACAAATACAGCACTAATTATAACACACCTTCATTAGTATGTCTACACACAGTGCATAAGAATAACCGTAATAGTATCATATAGAGAAAATAATGAAATACCATATCGTGTAGAACTAGTGCCAGGATTCTGTGTTTAACTATGCTTGCTTTCTTGCTCTGTCACAGGAGACCAGACTCACCTAACGTTATGTGTTGCACAACACTGTGATAACGACTTGACAGAAAGTATCACATCAAGCCTCACATGAGTGTTTGTGTTGATGGCAGTGGCGCCGGAGCTCAGTGACTTTGTAGGAAGTGTTTTTTATTTGTTTTTATATTTATTTAAGTACATAGTGCTTGTAGATTTATGATCGTCACTGAAGTTGCAAGGCTGGCCTATTGCTCCATGCCAAACTAAAAGTGAATTTCTTAGGAACAGACAATTCTAAGTTATACAACAGTTACTTCTGACTAAGTAATCTGATTGGCCAAGCGGCATTTCACGAGTGGTGATAAGAGGCGGTGACAGCACTTGGACGCTCTATTTATCACTCCACAGGTGTTCTAATAACCGTCAATTACCCGTCGGTTGCAGCATGGGTGAGAGTAATTTGGTACGGTCCACAGTACTGAGGAGAGAGCAACTGCCTGCCAAAAACCCACATTCAAAACGTATAATATCTTATAATGTTATGTCATCTTGAATAGCACTTCTACTTAATAATTACATCTAACTCATTTTGATTCTAACACGAGGCTGAATTGCAAAGTCAAATCCCAAATCCCTAACCCCTAATTAAGACTGCTTGGTGTGTATATAGCACACTGGATTTCCTTTTAACACGATTTGGGATTCAACTCCCGAACCCAGAAGTTAGCAGATATTCTGAAGTGGAATAAGTGAAAATATAAAGAGAAACTAATGAGACAGGACTTACAGGACTGTCCACCACCTCAGTGGTTTATTCTCCTCACCTAGTACCCATAAGAATTTAAAATTACTTTCACCCCTATTAATTACAATAATTGTTGGTCGCCAGCACCACCACTGCGGTTAGTTAGTTCCGCCAGTTGTGAAAGAATATGTGTTGAAGGAGCAAAACAGCTGGTTGAATAAACAACAGCAACAAAATGATAATAATCTGGTGATAGTAAATGGTGCTTGTGAAGCTGTTTTTTCTCTCTGCTACCAATTAACACATTATATAATATATAAAAGAATGAACAGTAGTTTGTTTATGATAAATTGCATGTAGGTGTGACTGAGTTTATGATTGTGTGTGAATTTGTTTGTGTGTGGTGCCATGCAATAAACCGGTGTCTAATTCAAGGTGTGCTTCCACTCATTGTACATCTTGTAGGATAGGATGGGATAGGATTGAATAGGATACGCATCCCCCATGACCATAAAAGGATAAGCCTTCAGAAGAAGGGTTTCCAAGTGATGTTTGGATAATTAATGTTTCTTGACTTTGTAAAAGGGTTCTAACGGGAACCCTAATTTGAAAGAAAACCCTCTGTTAAAAGGACTATACGTTTTCCCCAATGACAATAGGCCACACTGCAGACATTGTCCAGCAATAGTTTGAGGAACATAGCATTATAGTGTATGTAGAACCTCTATGGGCTCATCTTGCAGGGTTGTGGAGCAGTATTGACCAGGTTATTGGAAAAAAAAAAGCTTTTATTTTTATTGAACCAAGGTGTAACCAAGCTTGTGATGTTTAGCCAGAATGGTGTAATGTTAGTATGTTTTGGCAGAAATTCTCATCAGAAATTTTTGGTTGTCAAAACATTGTAGTGACGTTTATTTGGCACCATTACAGATGGTGGCACAGTAGCTTAGTGGTTAGCCCAGCACCTTCAGGGCCTAGGTTTGATTCCCACCTCTTGGGAGTTATGGAGTATGCATGTTCCCCCTTCCCCATGTTTCTCCTAGGCCACCATGGTCCCTAATTAGACTACAGAGGTTTCTAGATGGATGGATGAATGACATTGGAATACCATTGGTATGCGGTTGGTTTTTAAATTTAGAATAACTTTGCTAAAATTACATTGGACCATCATTGATTCCATGAAGTTGTAAATACGACTTCAAAATAGCAATAATAATAATAATAATAATAATAGTAGTGTTCATTGATGGTAGTTTAAAAAAATATATATTTTGTTGATGATTCCAACATCATGTCATGAACAATCATGTGTCACTTGTAACTGTGATAAGTTTTATCTTTTGGCATTTATGTATTTCTTTCTTCTTGCTAACTGTGCGTAACATGGAGCATCTAATTAGTGTAAATTAAATGATGTGTTTTGGTGTTTTTTCATTTTGACCATTTGAGATTCAGGGTTAATTGATTTAGAGTATGATGTCCATGACCTGTATATTCAGACCAAAGTATATCAGTTTTAAGCCCCTATGTAATAAGCTATATTCAGACTAATTTATTCCTTAATCAAATCTGCCTCACCCAGTCTCATGGTTGCAGTCATTTAAATAAAAATCTGGTGTGTGTGTGTGTGTGTGTGTGTGTCCCTTGCATCTCTATATTTAACCTACTTTCCCTTTCATTCCTATACAGTACTTGTGTCTGCCAGACCATAACACCTTACTGCTGCACTTTTTAATTGTTTTATTTGATTGAATTAATTGACATGCTTTTTCTCTAGGTAAAAGGAAAAAAAATTTATATACTTATTTATCATACATATCAGTAATAAAATCCATGCTTGTTTAATTGGTTTCCACTCTTTCCTCCCCCTCTCTCTCTCTCTCTCTAATCTGTATTCTGAAAGGTTAAAACTAAGGACTAATGGCTGCCATCGAGACTGTTCCCAGTTACAGCCCTTCGATATGGGTGCAGATGTGCCACGCGGTCCCTCGCTTCGATCTGACCATGCAGATGCGAGACAACATATTCACTCCAGACAGCTGGGAATACCAACAGGTTCCCTTTCCTTCGAATGCTGTCTTACTCCTTCTTTCTCCTCCCTTTTTTCTATTTCCTTTTCTATATCAATTGCAGTTTTCACACCTGACAGCTGGTACCAGTGGGTAGATCCATCGTGTGGAGACACGTACATGCTATTTCTGGTTTTGTGTCTGTTTTTTTTTTTTTTTTGTTAGTAGTTCACTCTTTTCCTCTGTGATTTTTTTTAATCTAGATTTGAGTACGAGACATTAAAGTGCAATTCCCTACGGACGTACAGTAGGAAATAGTGATAATCTGGAGTATTCATAAGTTAACTTCAAACAATTAAACCATAATGCTTTAGAGATTTAGGATCAGAGCTGCAGCATGGTATATATTACTACTTAAATGCTGTAGATGCAGTTGGATGTAAAAGCAGGGATAATTTGGTTAATTCCAGTACTGGACAAACAGTATTTTGTCTTGTATATAGCACTGTCGCCTTGCACATTCAGGGTTTGGGTTTGATTCCTGCCACTGGTCTGTGTGCATGGAGTTTGCATGTTCTCCTTGTGCTTGGTGGGTTTCCTCCGGGTACTCCGGTTTTCTCTCACAGTCCAAAGATATGCAGATTAGGCTAATTGGTGTTGCCAAATTGTATTATGTGTATGTGTGTGCCCTGCGATGAATTGGCATCCTGTCCAGGGTGTACCCTGCCTCGTGCCCTTCATCTCCTAGGATAGGCTTCATGCCTCCCGTATGCAGAATAAAGCGGTATAGACGATGAGTGAGTGAGAAACTAGTTACCTGGATTTTAAAACATTGTTTAAAAATTTACAGTATTGTTCATTTTGCATGCAATCTTCATCATTTCTAAGGATTTACGTGACACTTAATGTACCTTAAAGAAGAGCTATTGGGCAAAACGTACTTTTTAATAAGGTCTTAGGTCTCTAGCCTGCATAAAAAAAATATATATATTTTTGTATTAGCCAGGACTTTTTTGTATTGAGGACAGCTCAATGCTCAGCTTTGCTCAGCTCTGTCATTCTCTGGAGCCATTTTAAAGGTCTACAATAAATAAGCCTAGGCTAGTTGTTTTTGGGAACCTGCTAATGGCTTAACCTAGCCTTCTTTAGCTATTAAAAGCTTGGTTAGCTGTTGGTGTTCTTGAGTCTTAGCAGCTAACTGCTAAGAGCTAACCTAGTTTGGCTTTTGTATTGCTAAATATTGAGAATGTTATTATGAATTAACACTCTTAGGTATATATTTTTCCCATTATTTTGTTTGTCAGATGGGAGAAGCATAAAAAAGGTGTGAAATACTTGATAAGTTCCCACAAACGTGTTCTGATTAGCTGGAAAAATGCATTTCATTAAAGGGGTGTTTGGGACGATTTATTTAAAGCTACGGACACTAAAACAGTCAATACGTTTACATGACAGTAAGCTCTGGTTAAGCTAAGCTCTGGTTAAGTTAGGCTCTGGTCATAGACTATGATTATAGCTCGAGTAGGCCGATTAATTGTATTGTTGTGCTTGTCGTAGTATACAAACACAGGAGAGGAATCAATTTTTTGACTGAAGTATTTTATAGGTAGCTGTATGCGTCCTTTCAACTTGTTAGTATTGTGTTCCCGGTTGATTTAATTCGTCACACATCCAAGCAATCGACAGACAAGTTAGATGGCAAGAAACTGGTAGCATGGTTGAATGGCGAAAACAATTTCGTACAGTACAGACTGTATGCTTGTACAAATGAGATCCATGCTATCACATCCTATAACTCGTATTGTTAGCGGCTTCTTCTTCTGATAGAAATTTTGTTCGACTTCAGGCTCAAAGCCTGGGGCTGGAACTGTATAGCATGCATAGAAAACCTAGGCCAATTTCTGTATAATGAATAATAGTACAGTATGTGAATAATAGTATGTGGCCGTTACTGTTGTTCTTATGATGTCCTGTATCCTCTGTTTAGTCTGGAATCATGTTTTTTTTAAGCCATGTTTATTAGACACATTTTCAAACTTAAGTAGTGTTCATACAAGTTTATATATGTTTGTCTGAAGTAAAAAAAAAAACTCAAATTCTTTGGTCGTGGGTTGAGATGGACTATCTTAGACGACGTAGGCAGCAAAATTCAAGGCAGTTGCAACTAAAAACAGTCAGTGACAAAGTTCTCTCATGACGCTTATCTTAAAGCCTTAAGGCTTAAGTCGGACTAGACAAAACTGACCGCTGCAGGTGTTTGTTCACCACTAGCGCACCAGCTGCAGAGCTTGACTGTGTTGCGATGTGATGCGAGATCTGGCACTCCGGCTTCCGAGCTGGATTGAGATGCACTGACGTGGAAGGCTGTGTCAAATTGCAGTGCCTTGTGTGATTCACAGCGTTAGTCTAATTTTAGTTCATCAGAATAGAAGAGATGCTTTCCGTGGATCACACTATGTGGGAAGGAGAAAGAATGACAGCGATTATGCTTTCGGTGTAGAAACTGAACCACGTTGAACCTTTGACCTGAACATGAATGAGAGGTAGTGCTTGTAAGGGCATGCAGGAAGCAGAGACAGGGAAAGAAAAGGGGATGGAAGAGGGAGGTGGAGGAGAACGAGTGCGATGATGGAAGAGAATGCCCTTTGTGAAAAGAGGAAGAAAGCATGAGGCATAGAACAACAGCGTGAAACGATGAATGTATTTAAGTAGGTCACATATTATTAATAGAGATCCACTGGCACGGATGGGAAGGAAAAAGTGGGGAAAGCAAACGTGACGGAGAGTACACGAGAGGGAGGTTAGAGGGAGGGATGACTGTGGTAAGAGACAGGGAATACATGAATGGGGGATGGGGGAAATAGGAACCAAGGGAGAGGGTTAGAGATAGACAGAACAGCCAGATGGACACGGATAAAACCACAGATTTGTGGTGTGTGAATTTGTGAAAAGAGATTTGTCCGTATGTGTTTGAACATGCTAAGAGTGCATGTGCTGTAATTAAATCACTTCTGCCTCATTCGGTTTGCAATAGAGAACAAAAGCCTCCATTCGGTATCCGCCAATGAAATTACAAGAGATGGCCTCCATTTTATGCTGAATTTTATGGGAGCTATCTGGTGCCTATTTATATGCCATATTTAGTGAATGCTTGAATAAATATAAAGCATTTAGTGCAATTAATTGATGATAAGGCAGATTTTTCACTATTGTCAACTGAAAAACTACACTTCATATTTGAACTGTAATCATTTTTGAGTAACATTTCTCTTTCATTCATTCTATTCCAGACTCTCCTGGTTCTCTCCAGTTTTTCAGCCATCGCTCTCATCCTGTCGCTTCTTGTCGTCCTCTCCTTCCTTATTCACTACTGCTGCTGTCACCGCGGTGATGCAGGCAGGGACGAGGAAGACGACGATGACGATGCGAGTGGTGGCCGGAAGGGGCGGCGCATCTGCTGTGTCACATGGGTGTCTGTGGCAGCCGTGACACTATGCTGGTAATGTACCTGAATCATGTGACATCTCAACTGTACAGATCAATACCACCATCTATGCATTTTGTTTGATCATAAAAATATTTCTGTATCTTTCCCTGGGTTTAATATGGTATTGCATTCAAAACTCACCGGCACAAGTTTGGAAAAGGAAAAAGTTTCAAAGGTGAAATTTTGAGCATGCTAGTCAGAGTGTCAGTACACTCACGGTTCATTATAGATTTGTTGCAGAAGTCATTTCTGACAGAATTTAACAACTGCCTTCAGACTCCTATTACAAGTTTGTTTATAATAATAGTTAACAGGATTTATTTTAGATCTATTTTATTGTTTTCAGTACAGAGAAATGTGGTATTATTCAAACCAGTCTACAACATGTGCAGTGGATAGAGATAACGTTGAAAAGTGCTGGAGTATGCACTTCAAAGAGCATGCATACGCAGATATTTTCTTCTTACAACATTTACTTTTCTTATTTAAAAATTTTGTTTAGTTTATATAAATGCATACAGTATTAACAAATTGCAGCCTTAAACTGTGTTCGGTCAGTGATTTGTTTATGCTTTGGTTTTCCAAACATATTTCATTAACAATGTAGGAAAAAAACTGCATTTTTTACACAGTCCCTCCATTTTCACAGACTCAAACTCAGACTCTGACTGATAAGCAGATTGATGACCAGTTGTGGCCCATATCGTAGTTATTTCATGACAAATTAATGAGATTAAAGGTCTGTTGTTGCTTTGAAGTGTTCAATTGGCAGTTGATAGCTGTTTATGAGAACTTTCAATATGCAATCCTGTGGAATGTCAGTGCAAGTGAAGGAGGCTATCATTAGGCTAAGAACACAAAACAGACCTAGCGGAGAGATAGCCGAAACTTGAGTTATGTGGAAAAGAAGAAAAAAAAAAAACACACATTCCGAAAAATTAGGTTTCCCCTGGTGAGCTCAGCAACACAGAAAGTCCTTGAAGGTCACAGAAGTCAACTAAAGTGGTTGATCACAGATATCATTCTTCGGTGAATTCCCTACACAACATCTTGCCTAGTCAACCAAACATGTGCGTGCGTATCACTGTCTACAATCGAGGGCCGCCTTCGTGAACGTAAATACAGTTCGGAATAGACTTTGACAAAAGGCCTCTGAAAAGACTGCCTGGTTTTAGTACAATATGATCTTACACCAGATTGATGGGAAGACTAAGGAATGACAAAAGGAAAGGAAGGGCGTGTGTGCCAAATCATATCACCTGTCAAATGTGGTGGAGGCAGGGTTATGGCATTGGCATTTACTGCTGCCATTGGAACTCACTCATTGGTGTTTATTAATGATTCGACAACTGAGAGAAGTAGCAGGTTGGATTCTGAAGTGTATAGAGCTATACTTTCAGTCAAATGTTGCAGCAAAGCTGATAAGAGAGTGCTTCACAATAGAGATGGATAAAGGGCCAAAACGTACCAAATAAGCAAGCCAAGATCTTATGAAGGCAAATAAATCAATTGTTTTTAACCCTCCTAATAATAATAATAATAATAATAATAATAATAATAATAATTAAAAAGTAATTTCTCTTTGGGATTAATAAAGTTCTTTGAATCTTGAATCTTGAATCTATTATCTTTGGGGTCATTTTGATCCCATTCAATGTTTAAAGTCTCAAAATAAATGATTGACTTTTTTTTTTTGCTTCCTATTAAGTAAATTTTCCTAATTTAATGGAGATAACTGGGTAAACGTAAAATTACCATGATGATATGTTTTTAACGTCCTGTACACATGTTGTATGCATCGGTGTTCTTTGGGGACAATTTGACCCCGGGCTGTTTTAGCTGTATAAATATATATATTTTTATTTATTTGTTTTGGATGTTTTGGATGATATTTTAGTCACTATAACATGCAATTGAATAATCTCCAAAAAGCTTTAGGGCACTAACCTAACATAACCACAACTTTAGTAGTGCAAGAACTACTCGCACTACTAATTCACATGACATGGCGGAGGGGAAAACATCATCCTTGCAAGAATTTTGACATTTCCTATTTTGTTGGGGTAGGAAAATATGGTTTCTATGAAGATATTGATAATTCACCCAACATAGGGGTGGAGCAAACATATAAAAGATTATAAAAAATAAAAGCCTATAACAGCAGGCTTCTGAACCATTTCTCATGTTAAGGAGGACACTGATTATGAGGCAACATCCTTTGATGAGAACAAGACTCTCTGTGTTGACCCTCCTGTTGTGTTTCAACCACCAGCAAACACACTACTTTTCAAAAATGCAAAATTATTATGGTCCGACTAAAGCAATATGGGATGTCATGGACAAGGATGTAATGGGCAAGTGGGTTCAGCGATTACCCTTTCTTCACAATCCAGTCTATGGTCACAACCTGACTATGGATGAATGTCTGGTTGCATTTTGTGGCCGTTCAGACAATACATGCCGAACAAACTGGCCAAATACAGTATCAAAATATGGTGCACTGTCCAGCTATGCCTGGAATATGCACGTGTACAGTACATTGGTAAATCCCCTTGGGAAGCACCTGAAAACAATCAAGGCATGAGGGTGGTACTTGATATGACTGAATATTATAAATGGTCATAATATATTTTTTTTACACTGTACGCCCTGGGTGAAGAACTGCTGAAAAAGGAAGGTTACCATGTTGGGAACAGTGAGAAAAAAACAAGGTCCCTCTGAGTTGCTTGTGATCAAGAAAAGGAAGGTAGAATCTTCAATGTTTGCCTTCACTAACAGAGTCACTGTTGTCTCCAATTGCCCCAAGAAGGAGAAAATGTCCTCCTGAAGAGCACCATGCACAAAGATGCTGTCCTGAGCACCAGAGAAGACAAAAAACACACAAATGGTCTTGGACTACAACAAGAGGTTGATAACTTGGACAAGGTCACAGCCAAATACAGCTGCCAGTGCTTGACTGCCTTGATTTGAGGACCTACAAGGCCTTTTTTTTAATAGGGAGTGAAATAAACAAGGACTGCAACAGCAGGAAGTTGAAAGAGGATTTTGTTGGAGCAACTGGGTTACATGTTGGTGAAACCTCATATCGAAGAAGAATGCATGCACTCTCTGCATATAATGTGTACAGGAGTACAGACAGTGATGATGATGGTGATGATTACTTTACAAATAAAATTCTTCTAAATTTTTTTAATTGTGTTTGTTTTTCCTGAAGTCAAACTGACCCAGAGCATAATACATGTTACTATTTTTGATAACAAAAAATGTTTTTCATTCCAAATGTTATAGATAGCAAAAATATGTATTTAGAAATAATATAAGGTCATTAAAACGTCAAAAAGATATCCATCTCTTATTTTAGGTCATTCAGTGAGATTTTAAGGCTGATCTGCATATTTCTCCATAGTCGCGTAACAGGTGTTCTGGATGTATAACGTGGGTGGGTGGGGGTTATTGTTTAATTTAAAGGCTATTTAAGTGATCTACAAATAAACATAAAAAAACATATCTGATACATAAACTTGGGTAACAATTTTTAATTATGATAATTATGATAATAGGTTTAAATTGCTGGGGTCAAATTGACCCCAAGGATAAAAGATGTTAGTAAATTTGAAGGTAACAGGAGGGGTTAAATAACCATGTCAATCACCTTAACAGCAACTTAAGTCAGCAGCAGTAAAGGCCAAAGCATTTCAGGGGAGGAAACCCAGCCTTTGGTGATGTCCATGGATCCCGAATTCAGGCAGACATTGACTGCATCCAAGAATTTACAAACGGTCCTAATGTTTATACTTGTAGTTATGTTCGTTTATCCAATTGCTTTTGAGCCTATGAAAATGGAGAGACTTGAGAAAAAAATTGCTGTAATTACTTAACAGTTATTGCAATGTTTTTGTTAAACCCCTTAAATTAATGCTGAAATTGTATAATTCCACACTCATCCCTTTGATTTCCTCATTTCAATGCCATTATATTAGTGTACACAAGCAAAATAACCAAAATAGTGTCTTTGTTCAAATAGTTATGGACCTGGCAATAGGTACTGTAGGTTTATGTCTTCCCATTCATGCTATTGAGTCAGCAACAACACATTGACAAGATGAGGTGTGTCCTGCATGCACTGTCTACTTCGGTCTAAATGGGCTTAATCTGCAAACCAGTGTTACCTGATATGTGTTCGTTTTATTTTAAGACTGTTAATAGAGTTGTACTGAATGTTGGTGGAAATTAAATGCTCTCTATTTTGTACTGTGAGCCGCCTGCCTGCTCTCCACAGGAGAGTAAAAGCTATTTTCGAGTCTTTTTTTCCCCTTCTTTCTCATCCTCAAGCTTGCACACAACAGTGCTGCTCTCAGCATCAAAATATTTCTAAACATGGCTTTTTAAAGATATTCTTTCTCTGACTTCATTTCCATATAGAGCATACCGAATACACAAAATGCCAGTCTCAGTATTTTAATGCTGCCTTCTTAAACAGTTTCCTGTATCTGTTTTGTACCCTTTTAAAGCAGTAATCCCTTGGCACAAGAGTTTGCCAGCTAAAGTATGTCACAAACACTTAAGGTTTCTCATGATGTATTAGAGTCTAAGCATTAACAGTGATGGCTATAAATTGAGACAGGGTGTAATATGTAATAGTAATCAAAAGACGAAATGTTCATCCTTTCTTTCTTTCCCTGTAGTACTATAAAAGGGCACCTGTTAGGCAAAATTCACCTTTTAGTCAATTTTAGACATTCAGGTGGGTCTCCAGTGCGCATGTAAAAATTTTCATCCAGGGTTCAAACAAGCCATTTAGATTTTTTCCCCCTATTGTGACCTCATATAAGAACATCCCCTCTGCCGGTTCGTTTCTCTTCTCGACTGTTGTCTGGTGAGGTGTGGCTTAGCAGTAGCTCACTTACCTAGACACTGAAACAGTGCATTTGGACGACGAGGAGGGAAAATAAAATGAGTTTGAGGTATTAAAAAACACATAATTTGAGGGGTATTTTAGCTGGAACATTAACACACACACTTTAGGGGACCTCTGAGACCTGTGTTAAGATATTGGACCTTAAAGGTTTCAAACTTGTTTGAGAACCCTGGTCATGTGTCTCCAGGGACAGAGAGATTATGCCTTAGGAATAAGCAAAAATGAATAACAAATAAAAAAAAAATCCCATAAAAAGGGAAGAATTCTGTCTGGAGTGATGTCATGCCTCAAAGCATAAAGCAGAGCAGGATTAAACCCAGCAGATCTGCTGTCTGATTGTATGTGATATCGGGATACGCAGGCGTTCTAATGCTGCATCTGTTTGCCCTGTGGGCTTACAAAAATGACATCATCCTCTTCCCTTCCATGTTGACCTCTTTATTTTTACAATGTGGATTAGCGGTGTAGGTAGCAGTGTACAGTAAATTTAGGCTGGCATGTGCTGGGATGGGCATTTCTGTAAATGAAACTATTAAAATGCGACACTCTATACACTTATAAGCAAACAACAGTTTAAAAACAATACTACAAATAATAATATTACTAATAATTTATAAGTAAGGTTATGATTCTTCTTCTTCCTTTGATGATGATTATGATTATTATTATTATTGCAATAACAGCGCAAATCATTACAGAGAATCAGAGTCATCTCTATTATAATGGAAGTCTTTTCTTTCCTTTTCCTCTTCTTAGTCTAACCTCATAAAATTTTTTCATTGATTAATCTCTTACCAGTTGCATTACTTAAGCCAGGCTTGCACTAGATCTCTGAGTGCGACAAGAGAAATCACATGACCGCGTGCTCTCACTGTGGAAGTGCTCTTATTGAGTGGTTGTTCAGCCTGAAGTGAAATGTCATGTACTTCCGGGCTGAAGCAAATGTTGACAACCAGACATTGCTCAGCTCTAATGATGCACTCACAAGAAACAGTGGGTGTTCTCTTACATTCACACACATGTTCCAAGATAAACAAAATGAATATTGTAACACAAAATGAATAAATACGCACACTCAGCATGCAGTCTTTTGCTTTATCTGGGTTTTCAGGGTGGATAAGTTGTGGGTAAAATCTAGTACATTGCTTCCAGTTTAATTTTCGACTATATGAGAGTGATGCACATTGAAGTTGGTTTTTCAGAATTAATTCTTTTTAATGTTTGTTTTTTCACTATTATTCCTTGTTTTTTTTGTTTTTTTATTCACTAGTGCTGTGTTGTTTACTGAACTAAAACCCACCATTCTTATTCTCTCATGACGCCATTCTTCTGTGTTTTGGCACCTTTCAGCGTTGCTATAGGTTTTGGTTTCTACGGCAACAGCGAGGCGAACGACGGGATGTATCAGTTGACCTCGTCTCTGCTCACTTCCAATCACACACTGGCTTCCGTCGATATGCTGGTGAGAAAACACTCAGTCTATCAGTGATCTACACTGCTATCCTTCCAGGAGAATAAATAAAAGCCTGTCTAAGCTGGTATTATATAAGTTTATGTGAAATAAATCAATAAATATGACTGATAATAGTCTAAATGGCGTATATACATGTATCTGCACAATATATGGGTATGGATTAATCCCTATATCCTCTGTGTATTCTCTTCTCTCCTCTTGGCTATTCCCTTTCTCCTGAGCCCAGGTTTCGGACACCATAGCAGCTCTGCGGCAGTCCATCTCAGGCCCCCTGACCTCGCTGGAGAACGTCTTTGGAGGGAATAAACCCGCCCTGGTGTCCACTCGCTCCTGCAGACGTCTCTCTGAGCGCGTGATGTCCCTTCTCTCCACCCTCACACTAGGAAAGGGGCTCAGCTCGACTGCCATTAATGCAAGTGATAGCATGGTGGGGATTGTGACCACTGTTCTTCCCCAGGCTGTGATTTCAAACACTGCCCCTGCACCCTTCTCGCCAGGGTGGGCCGCTAGCATTCTCATGGTGAATGAGGACTACAGGTAAAGAAGTGACAAGTGTTTTTTTATAGTGACGAGATTTTTTTCATACCGTAGAAGTTCTCAGAACCTTGTTACCCTGGGTCAGATGAGATGTGTGTGTGTGTGTGTGTGTGTGTGCGTGTGTACATTGTATTTTGCTGATTAGGTGGCTCTCCTATGTACTGCTTCTTCTTTTGGATCTGGTCGTGTGCCTCTTTATTCTGCTAGGCTTGGCCAAACAGGCCCGATGGCTCCTCATTCTGTAAGTGCTAAACACTGATAGTATATTAACTTTTTTTTTTTTTAATCTCGGACCAATATATGGGGGAAAATGTTTCCTAAAGGTTCTATAACTGGTTAAGTGGTGTCGTTTTCTGACATGGTTCAACTTGAAACCTGATGTCTATTTTAACACATAAAAGAGAAATAAAGGAGAAACACTAGATAACTGTCCAGCTTATTATGTGTCCAAGCACATTTTTGGACTACTGTTAACTCGGCCTCTTACGTACAGCTGTTAGATTTTATTTACCTTATGTTTGGAGAATATACAAGGTTACCCACAAGTCTGCATCCATAAACATTTTTTCCCTATATGAGATTTTCTTTTTGTTTCAGACCGAGGGTGGCTTTGAAACTAACAATAGAGGATTGTATAGAACTTATTCTCTTTTATACGAGACACCCCGAATTATTATAATCTAGTGCATCTGACTACCATACCGCAACTGCATGGAATGATGGCACATGAGTGATCTAATCCCGGTTGCCAAATGTCAGAGGCACACATTGCATATTTATTGCATATTTATTGCAAAAAACACATTATTACCTGGAAAACTTTAAACTTTTGGAAAACAAATATCTAAAACAATTCGAAGCAAGCATGTTGTTAAGCCTGTCTAGCCTGTCTGTCTTTTTGTTCTTTATAATGGTATAATTCTTCTTCTTCTTCTTCTTCTTCTTATTGTTGTTGTTATTATTATTGAGCCACATCTTTTCCAGAAGTGCCCCACATCCAGGTGCCATCTGGGAGGATTGAGCTACAAAGTAAAAAAAACAACAAAAAAAACATGGCTGCCTTTATTTTCATGTTTTGTCAGTAACAAGCTAGCCAGCTAACTGTGATCTGATAAGAATGAAAGAAATATAAAGTAAAATTAAAGAAATATAAAGTAAAGTGCTACTTTTTTGCGGTTAATGACGTGAGCAGCCATGATGATTTGATGTCCCTTGTTGACCTCGGGGATGAGTTGAGGTTGTTTCCAAGAGGGTCACATGTTTTTTTTTTTTTAGTTGGGGTAGAAAATTAATTTCCTTGATTCAGAACTTTGTATTTACTAATGCTAAAACTTAAACTGACTTTACACTATACAATCCACAATTTTCTAGTTATCGAATAATCTCAAAGTCATACAGCGTAAAAGAATTCTTGTCAAAATTGTGGGTCTTAGAATGCAGAGTGTGATGTATTGATGAACTGCACTGGCATTTAATTCCGTGTCTTTGTTACCAAATTCAGTCGAATGACAAAGTTGTGGCAGTGTCATATCATTTTAATTAAAATCTCAGAGCAGAATGTAGTATTTTTTTAATAGTAATTTTAGGGTCTTCAATATATAATCTGATATGGAGCTCTGTGCTACTACATACGGCTGGCGTTTAAGTCAAACCCGGGACTTTTGATGGTACAGAATAACGGAAAAACTCCTTTTATTTCTCTAAATAATGTCCTGCTACACTAATGCACTTATCCCAATATTTCAGTAGTGCTTGGATACATTCAAGAAAGATAGTTTTCAAAGTACACCAGAGCCATGATCGGACTGTCTGCTTCACATCTAAAATGCTGGCCTCCCAGGAACTCCTTTAACAGCCCAAACATGTGGAAAAGGCTTGTAGCGAGGTCAGGACTGTATGCGAGATGTGGCAATAACTCCTAGCCGAGTTCCTGTAATGCGCAAATGATTCTTGAATGATTGTGTCTACAGTTCCAACAGACACATGCGTCTCTTCTGCAAGTACTCTCTAAATGTTCACTGGAATGACTGCAGTGGGCTCCAAGCCACCTCAGCCGGGACAGTCATTCAAAGACATACACTCACTTGCTCACTTATCGTCTATACCACTTTATCCTGTATACAGGGTCTCAGGGGGCCTGGAGCCTAACCCAGGAGACTTAGGGGATGAGGCGGGGTACACCCTGGACAGAGTTCCAATCCATCTCAGGGCACACACACATACACACACTCTCACACTCATTCACACAATACGGGCAATTTAGCCTAATCGGCATGTCTTTGGACTGTGGGAGCTCCATGCACACAGAGGCGGGAATCGATCCTGGTCGAGAATCGAACCCGGACCCTGGAGGTGCAAGGCGACAGTGCTAACCCCTAAGCTACCGTGCTGCCCACAGACGTACATTCAGGAGAAGTACAGTACAGGAAATTCAGTTCCGGGTTGAATGCCCAAGAATTTATCAGGACCATGTCATACACTTTGACAAAAAATCATTTTAAAAAGAAAAGAATTAATTATTAATACACTTACTGTAGCGTTTGAAACAACTAATGTAACCCAGGATTTCTGGTGACAAAGACAGATCACTATACAAACAGGAAACAGTTTACAGAAACAAATAGTTCGGTTGATTTTTCGTCCATTACTTTAATTATATTAAATGATTCCGATGGCAGATTTTAAACTAACTAACATATACACAGTTTGGCTCAGTCCAATAGACAGAAGTCTATTTATTTACAGGCTTTTCATTTTGTCAGCTGACATCCAATGTCATATGGTGACTGTAGTCTGTCTCTCTCTCTCTCTCTCTCTCTCTCTCTCTCTCTTTGCATGCGTGTTTGTGTGTTCGCAGGATGACAGTACTGGCCTGGTTGGCTCTGTTTCTGAGCTGGGGTTCTCTTGGCCTGGAGACAGCCACAGTGGTGGTGAGTATTCATGATGAGGCTCCTGCTGCCCGTTTCTAACTTCTAGTCTGAAAAACAGCTCTCCGCAGGCGGGGTATTCAGAATTATAATAGTGTCTCTTTGTCCTAAACAGGGAAAAAAAAAAAGTTTAACCAAAGTGCTACAGATCAGATGAATTTTAACATTTTCAACAGTTAAGTTCAGGGTGTAGAAATGACAGGGTATGAGGAAAGTCTTTCTGTGTTACTTGTGTACATATTATGTGTGTTAACCTGCGAAAAGCTTGTCCTTTTCGAAAACTTTGCAGTCCTGGCATTGTCCCAAAAAGGCAATAAAGGGGCTAGAGTTACAAGTGAGAAAGACTGTGTGTGTGTCATACTGAGTGGCTCTTTGTGCTACGGGGGGGGGGGGGGGGGGGGGG
>JAOVVA010000048.1:26599299-26618519 GCA_028565275.1 Leiocassis micropogon
CATGAAAATATGTCATATACTGAACAAAATCATAATCTCTCTTTCTCTTCCTCACTCTTGCTCTTAATTAGTGAGCATATGTCTTCACATACCACAAAGGAGAGCAAGTATGAAAAGCACACACACACACACACACACACACACACACACACACACACATAAAGAGAGTGCAGCTATGACAGCGTGATTGGAAGAGGAACAGAAAACTGGAGCGCTCCAGGAGAGGGAGAGTGTGTGGAAGCATCAGGGGAAATACAGAGTGAAAGTGAGAAAGAGATGTTCCGTGTCTATGTCAGTGAGTGCTGGAGATCAATAACAGTCACAGAGACAGCGACGGGAAGTGTGTCATTCGGTCACCGTGTCACATCGTTAACATCTTCCCTTGTGTTTTCTCTTCCTCTCTTTCTGTTGTTCTTGCTGTCTCTCTCTCTCTCTCTCTCTCTTCCCTATATATATATATATTTTTTTTTTCTTTGCAGGCACTCAGCGATTTTTGCTTTGACCCAAATGCATTTGTTCTCAACTCTACACACTTTAATGCCGGGACAAGTACAGGTGCTATGCTCTGTCACCACTTTCTTTCACTCTCTATTACACATTTTACATTTTTACAATGCTTATGTGGCCTTTCCACTGACACAAGTGCTATTTTAGATGACTAACGGTGAGCCTGCACTTGAATTTTTGCCCTACAAATGAAACATTTAGGCTCCTTTAGTTTTTCAAATAAAGGCTTGCAAAAAGAAAAAGCAAAAGGTTTCTTTTTTGGGTCCAAAACTGTAAGATATCTGAATCACTGAGGTGACATTTTGAACCCAAAGTTGTAGATACAGTATGAAAACATCTCCCACACACACATACACACATACACGCCTTAACAAATGTCTCTGTCACCAGAAATCCTGGATTACTACTTGACCTGCAGCAGAAAAATGACCAGCCCGTTCCAGCAGGTAGCCGCTCTATTACAATACAGCTGATGTTGATTTATCGAGATGCTATAATAGAAGAACTGAAGGGTCGAACCTTTGAGTCGACTCTCAGCATCTATGAACTTTACCACTTTACATACAAAGTAGATCTTTCAGGCATCCTGAGCACGTTTTGTTTTTGTACTTGTACATATTTAGTTTTTTTTTTCCATATTACATATTGGTACAGTAAATATTTAACACCTATTGAAGCCATGTGGTGTAAAAAGAAGAGGGAAGTCAATATGCACCAAACTCACTCTCTCTCTCTCACTCATCATCTATACTGCTTTATCCTGTATACAGGGTCGAGGGGGGACCTGGAGCCTGTCCCGAGGCGGGGGACACAATGGACAGAGCGCCAATCTATCGCACATATAAACACACACAATTTGGGAACGCCAATTATCCTAATCTGCATGTCTTTGGAGTACCTGGAGGAAACCCAGGTACTCCAAGCACAGGGGAGAACATGCAAACTCCATGCACACAGACCCGGGAATCGAACCCGGAGCTTGGAGGTGCGAGGCGACAGTGCTAATCAATAAGCCACTGCCTGCACCAAACTGAGGATATAAATGATAGTTTCATATAGGTGTGAACCAAGATCTCATTACACCTCTGTTATACATTACAGCATGAGATGTAGGGGCTAGAGCAGTGCCGATATTTTGCTTCATCGAACAAAATGCACTAATTAAAATGTAAAACCTGTATGAATGAATCTTCACATTGTTCCTGTATGTTTGAGTTAAAAAAAATCCTTATTGCAAACCTTTTTTTTTTTTATACGCCGATCAGCCATAACATCATGACCACTGACAGGTGACGTGAGTAACATTGATCACCAACTATACTGTACATCAAAAAACTGGTGACAATATCATGGACATTCAAGGCTCAGCCGTGCCCACAGGGACCAACGTCTGGTCCGATCCAATAGAAAAGCCAACGTAGCAGAAATTGATGAAAAACATTAATATTGGAGGTGATAGACACCAGAACACCCACTACATCACAGTATGCTGTGTTTGGGGTTTCGAATGCAAAAAGGACAAGGTGGTTGACCCGGCTTCCAAATTCCCCAGATCTCAATCTGACCGAGTGTTCATGGGATGCATTGGACAAACAAGCCTGATCCATGAAGGTCCAAATCACACCCCACAGCATCTAACGGATCTGCTGCTAACATCCTGGTGCCAGACACCACAGCACACACCCAGAGGTCTTGTGGAGTCATGCGCCCAGGGGCCAGAGCTGCCCAGGTGGCACAAAGCAAACCTGCACAATATCAGACTTATTGTTTTGTGTTGTAAAGTTATGTCTGATTGGTGTATATTGATGCTTATTTATTTTTATAAAAAGAGACAAATTGTAAATTAACAGAGAAAATTTTCTTATTAAATATTGCAGCAATTTCAGGCACACCATTTACTTAAACTGTTTGAATGTGTACAAGCATTTCATATAAAAAATGAAAAGCCAGCTTCAGAAAATGCTTAGCGTTAATAATCGATATAATAATGTATAAATACATACAGGCCGGTGGACAGGCCCTGTGTCTCACAGCAGCAGTATAAATAAAGCACTGTATTATTTTTGTCTGCTACGGTTGTGGACCAGATTTTTTTTCTATGACTCTAACCATGTGTGTGTGTGTGTGTGTGTGTGTGTGTGTGTTAAACTGGCTGTAGTTGCTGACCCAGTCCCAAAGAGCTTTGTCTAGCATTCACTCCCACCTCTTCACTTTAGAGAGAGATGCTCTCCCACGCTTCCCCAAAGCAGACGTAAGTGAACATGTGCCACTTAAATCGCCACATCACTACAAATCGCTGTCCTGAAATCTGAAATCAGAAAGCAAGTATGGAACCAAAGCGTGAGTAAATGGCCGCTGTCTGTAACTGCGTACTTCTTTTCTCTTGTAGAAGCCGCTGAGGGAGGTGCAGCAGATGCTGAACTCTACTGAGGGAAATTTCCACCAGCTGGTGGCGCTGCTCAACTGCCGAAGCCTCAACAAGGTAACCATAGCAACCTGCCTTTCCCCAAGATTACTTTGACATAAAATGCATTTTAGATGAAAGCCTCATGCATCTTGATTTAGCTTGCTGTCTTTCTCTTTCTCGGTGTCTTTGTCTTTCAGGACTATATTGACTCTCTGAAAGGCCTGTGCTATGATGGGATGGAGGGATTGCTCTATCTCTCACTGTACTCGTTCCTCTCAGCTCTGGCTTTCACAGCCATCCTCTGCTCCCTTCCTGGAGCCTGGAGGAGCTTTTCCAGGTAACATGACATGTTTTTGTAAAAGCGTTATTTGTGATAAATGTGTTAAGTGATGCAGCGTTACTTTGGGCTAATCTTCAGCCGGGTTCAAAAGTGATGTAGTGTATATAGATCTAGACATTCAGATACAGAATAAACCGTATCAGTTCAACAATATTGAATTAGAGCATGAAAAATAACAACATGTCAGTATGATACTGAACACTTTACATTAACAACTGGAACACATTGATTTGAACAAGTATGTACAGTATACACTCACTGGTCACTATAATAGGAACATCTAATTCATGCATTTATCCAATCAGCCAGTCATGTGGCAACAGTGCAAAGGATTGAAAATAATGCAGATAAAGGTGAAGAGCTACAGTTAATTTACACATCAAACACCAGAATGAAGAAAAACTGTGATCTCAGGAACTTTGCCTGTGGCATGCTTGTTAGGTGCCAGGTAGGCTGGGTCAAATATTTTAGAAACTGTTGATTTTCTGGGACTTTAACACACAAGTGTATCCACAGTTTACACAGAATGTTGCAAAAAACGTTCAATGAAGGTACAGTGGGGGAACCTCTAAGGAGTATGACCAGGCTGACAGGAAGGACATAGAAACTCAAATAAACACCCTTTACAACCATGGTGAGCAAAAACGCATTTCAGAACACACAACATGTTGAATATTAAGGTGGAGGCACTGCAATAGCAGAAGGCACTGGATCACCCAAAACTGAACAGGTGAAGCCTGGAAAAGAAACATTGCCTGGTCTGATGCACGTGGTACAGTCAGAATTTGTTGTCGCCAGAATGAATTTATGGAGCCAATAGAACACTTTGGGGGTATGATAAAAATGATTCATGTTACCACGGATCCTGAATCCATGCCACAAATCTGAGGCTTTTATGAGTCGAAGGTGGGTTCTACATATTTATTATTAGTGTTGTGTTCCTAATAAAGCGGCCACTGTGGGTATATGTAACCAGATGTGTAAAAACGAATGCTTTAAATTTTTCTTGGTTCTGTAGACTGTATAGGAATCCATAAATGTGTGGGACTCTTTTCCCATGCATATAAAAAACAGATTAATGCATTCAACTCTGAATGACCTGTTTATGCATAATCAGAAGCATTAAATGCGTAGTTTGTGCAACCCCTTCCTGTATGTCTAGGAAGCCATTTGTTTTTTGAGCATTATGTCGCACTCATTATGCTGCATGCTGTCTTTATGTACTGTGACTCATGTCTTTCTCCCATCTCCCCAATTCACGGCGCAGAGACTCAGACGACTATGACGACTCGGACAGCGAGAGCGAGGACCCCTTCACTTCCCATCAGGCACGTAGACAGACGGCCAGGGGGTCCCAGCGTGGGGCCTTGCCCCCCTTCTATAGTTACCAGGGGGCTGGCTGGACATCCCCCTTTTCTAGTGCACCTCCGTTGCCGTGAGTAACACATGCACAGACACACAGACAGACAGACAAAATGAGCCAGTGGATCACAACGTGTACATTCATACACCTTAGAACGCACTGCTTTATGCAGTGCGAGTTTAATACATGTACCTAGAATCATATCTGTAGAATTCATGTCATTTCGTTTTAGAGAGGTGAAGAAACTAGTGTAGAATTTAGTAGATGCTAAGCAGCTTTTTGATCTACGGTGGAGCGCTATGCACATCAACACGTCAGCATGTTAATAGTCAAGACTCCGTTCAACGATTTAAGAACATATAGCGTGTAGACAGATGTACTGACAATCACAGGCATACTGTGTATGTGTTCATCACTGACAATCGCAAACATATTTGGACAGTTTGACAGCAAAATGAGATAACTCCATTTGTTACAGCTTCGGCTAAAACATTCTTATTTTCAAACGGAGCAAGAAGTTTTGCACACTGGTGGAGAATATTTTGTTCTTTTTTTGTGAGTCAGAAGGGTGTTAAGAAGCACAAATGCCAAAATATTAAGCTAAAATTGTTTGGGTTATATAAGTGTGAATTCGGTGTGATTTTGCAAAAAAAAAAAAAAAAAAGCTATAACTTCACCTCCCACAGTTTTTTTCACAACGGATAAATCTGCCTGCAGTTGTATTTGTGGTTATTTAAGTATGCAGATTACTATGAATAATATGTTGATTAAGTTTTAATAAAAAATAAATAAAAAAACCAACAAATCAGCTTTGATTGTGATTTTGCATCGAGACAAACAGAAAGCAAATTAGATAAGGGGAAAAAATGCTTGTTAAACGTTTTGTTAAAACCTTTGATAAAACCTTCTTAAATACAAAGATTGGTGAAGATCGTGAAAAGCATAAAAAACGATACAAAAACTTTAGTTTACAGCATCATCAGCATCCTCCTCTACCTGTTTCAGTATCATCGTACAGGTATACAATGTTCAACGTGCATCAACCAACTGCATATATATCTGTGATCATTAAGGCTATAACAGAATTCAGAAACCCCAATACGGAAAAGAGTAGAGAACAAAAGGAAACACAATGAACCCAGCAGCTTCCCACGCGCAGCAAGTACATCATATGTCTCTTGTACACAAAGTTTGCACATCTTTAGAATACTGTAAAGTTATATTAATATCTCTGCTAAATGTAAAATTACTATTAATTTTAAATTTACAAATATTTATTTTTTTTTATTTCAAATTATTAAATTTTAGCTCCCGGATGCAAAAAAAACAGGGCTAGTGCTAGGAGCAAAGGAGGAAAAAAGAGATGTATGCATTCGAAAGTCAACAGAAGGTTGCACTAAAAACCACCTTCACCACAGTGATTATATCTTTGTTAACAAGCTGTCCACATAAAATCTATATCGCAATAGCAGTAACAGAGATTTATTACTTGACTCCAACATTCTCCAAAATTCCATTTAGTTCACTCCCAACAACCACTGGTTTTCCCAGCTCGTGGTTTTGTTTTACTGATCATGTGACAGAAAGATGGAATGCGATTGGCTTGTTAGAATGTGGGTTTTGTCTAAAAAGTGGATGTTCTAAGCTTTTTCCCACCACGAAGTTATATAGTGGTTTTTGAAATTGAATGTTTTTCTATAGACAATCTTGCGTGCCAGAGAATCATATGCCAAAACGAGTATCACATTTTGTTGTCAAACTGTTCATTCTTTTACCGCTGACAATCAAAAACCTCCAGTCCTGTGCAAATGCCTTAGTACCCTATATTATATAGTACCCTACATTTTTATTGAGATTAACAGAAAATCTGTGAAAAAAAACGTAAAGTAATTTGTATTTTCTTCTGTATATCATGGATGATATTTCTTGTTAAAGACACATTGTTCAGACTCTGCTGAAGGAGGCACTACCTGCTAGATGATTTCCTAAGAGCAGTGTACCAGGCAGAATATATGCTCTTTTAATCTTGAAGGCAGATGATCAGAGGTGTAACCCACAATGTAATAATTAATAAAAATCTTTTCATTAATTTATTATCTTTACAGTTTTGGCTAAGACTTTTGCACAGTACTATACTTTTGCTCAAATCTACATGGACACATATAGATAGCTGCAAATGTCCCTAAACACACACACACACACACGCGCACACACACACACACACACACACACACACACACACACACACACACAGACAGACACACAGACAGGTGGACATGTTACAGTGTAGCTTAGTCAAATGAACAGACACAAGGCCAGAGGTCTGTCTGTCTGTGTGTCTGTCTATCAGTCTGTCGATCTTTTGAAGACAGACAGTAATCCACCTGAGACGATCAGACTGAATGTTTTTAGGTAAAATTCCACCCTCTTCAATACTTTCTCCCAAATCAAATTTGCGCTTCCACAATCCGCCTTCCCATCTCTCACACACTCTCTTATTTTGCTTGGCTATGCTGCTTTCGCACGATTTGTGTTTCGCTCTGGCTGCGGTTATTTTATGTGCATTTATGTTCTTAGGAGAGCTTGCGAGTAGATAATATTGTGCCAAAATCAGATTATTCCTAACCTGTACATTTTAGAGCCCTCTGCACTACTCTCATGCGCTCCCTGTTGCCCTGAGCTACCACCCTGCTTCTTTTCCGTCAGAACCCTCATAAACAGATTATTATAATGAATAAGGTCTTATATAAGGTGTGTGTTCATCTCTTTAACTCTCCTCCACCCTTTCTCTCTCTTTTTCCATCCTTGGTCCTGTTTTGTTTGTCCTTTACGTTTCTCTGTATGTGGCATGGCCTCTTCTCTGTGTCCCTTCCTGTCACTCCTCCCTCTTTCCTTGCTTTTTGTCCTTCTTTCTGTGTCTCTATGCAGGACTCCAAACACTTCCTCCAATGGCAACCCTGGTTATGAGAGCCTGCCTCTGAGTGACAGGCAGTCCCCACCCCCCTCTGTGAGTTCCCCTGTCTGTGTGCCATCATCATGATTCATGGCATTCCCATTGTTTTTTTTTTTGTTTTTTTTAAATCTCTGCCGGGGTTCTAACGGGTTCTAGATGTTTTTTTCTTTTCATTTGCAAGCAATGAAAAAAACGTACACCTAGATTTTAGGACTGTGGTGGTGAAACAATAGTATTTTTTTTAAATTGGCACAAATTATGTTAAATAGGTTTTGTCCTAGGTGTATATGCATTCAACATCCCAGTTGAAATCTATAATGTTATATATGAAACCTTTTTCTATATATTAACAGATCAAACGTGAAAAATGACATAATTGTTCATTTTGAACACTGATTTCCGGTATGTTTTTATTTCATCCGGCCTCTTTCAGTAAAACAATACATACAAAATGAAATGAATGCATTTTATTATGATTTAGCCATGAGTTCCAACAAGGCATTACGGGCCCTATTTTCGTGATCAAGGCACGAGATCATAGTGTTGTATTGTACCATCTCTGTATTTACAGTATGTGAGCATCCGAATGTGAGAATTTGGTTACAGATTTCATATACGTTATAGTTGACGAAATAATCAGTAGCCTGCGTATCTTACGGCAAACGGGCTTTCTCACTGGGTTGTCACTTGATGTTATGTTAATTATTGTAGTAGTAGTGTAATTATCTCTTGGAGACTTGGATTTCAGTGTACAAGCTTTCATTTGAAATTCCACCCATCTAAAGTCTAAAGGCTAATGCTGCACTCAAAATGTAAAACATAGTTAAATAGGCTCTAGACAGAATAATGTCGAGGAGACCCAGCAGAATGTCTTCTATCTACTCACTCACTCAGTCACTCTCTATATTGCTGATCTTGTTCTGGGTCGCTGGAGCCCTGGAGCCTATCTCAGGGGACTCGGGGCACGAGGTGGGGTACACCTTGGACAGGATGCCAGTCCATTGCATGCCACACACTCTCACTCATGCTTACTTACTCACGCATCGTCTATACCGCTTTATCCTGTATACAGTGTCGCACATGTCTGGGGAGAAAGTAGCCTTGAACGGAAAGCACTGATAAGGCCAACAGAAGTTTTAACATAATAGAAATGCGGATAATTTTTGACTCACTCTCATATATGCTTTTGAAGTTATTTTTTGGGAGCATAAAAAAACTTAATGCAAAAGTATAAGGTCAGGTGACAAAGTGACAGTACTGCCCAGTTCAGCAAAGGCAAATAAACCCATATGAAATAACTGATATTGGTGTCCAAACAACACTGATATAGTATATTAAGTGTAATAAACACAATTTTTTAGTACTGTAGCATAATTGTATCCAGACGAATTTGCATGGATTTCTAGGAGGTTTAGATGTCAACTACGAAATGTAGTAGTATGAATGGATAGGACAGTTTGGCCATTGTATCTTTTAAGACAGGACCTCAGAAGGATAAAATATTAAAAAATACATAAATAAATAACTAATTAAACATTGGTGGATTCTGAATGTTGCAGTCCTCCCCGCTGCTCCCTTCATTCACAATCATGAAAGTAGCTACCGAAGACAAATGCAGATTTGCTTGTGGACAGTGAAAATAGCAACACTGAGGCGTTAACAAGCGAAGCCCTCTTGCGCTGACACGAAAATAAAGGCCTACAAGTATAATTTCCTTTTATACAGTTTGCAACTTTGATTGTTCATTCATTGCGTACTGACATTTGCTTTTATTCTTGTCTTTTCTTCTGTCTGTCATCCGTCTCCTCCTGGATCTGTCTGTCTGTGTGGCGCCATGTCTGTCCAATCCCATTGTGGTCATGTGAAAGTACAGTACTCTCCCAGCATGCTGACAGGCTATACGGGTAGTCAATCACGCCCCAACCCTGCCCATTCAAGGAACTTGTACTCGCGCTAATTTGTATGTATAGTGTTAAAAAAAAAAAGAAGATATATAAATATAGGAATTATTTAGTTTTAATATGGATGGACACTTTACTGAAAGACTAATTTGAAAGACATTGGAATGCTAGGTGTGTAAAAACACTATGGAACGTCAGGACCATTGAGATTTGGAAGAAAGAACAAGAAGGAAAGTTTAAAAATCCGAGTCGTGTTTACTCGAAACAGGAAATGGTACTGACGTTACCAGACTGATGTTACTTTATTACTCTATTTTTAAATGTATTACTACTTTGTTTGGAACTTTTTATATTGTATACTAAGTCACATGAGAATAATGGCACAATTTTCTGTATGACCTTACAGGTTAATGCCCACTTAATTATTTTTTTTTTGGTTATTTTTGAAATATTTCACTGTACCTTTTTATAGATGGAAATTGTGTATTACCTTGTACACCCTCTAATACTATATAATATACAATATTGCTATATGAAACAAATATACTGTATACTGTATATTTCACTGTAAATGATGTTTGAGTGTTAATGCACATTGATGCTTAAAGTATGGAAATGACAACAATAAAAAAAGAGAGCTACGATTTTTTCTAGTCTCTCAGCTGGCTACAGTGCGGAAATAAGTTTCCAGACAGAATTGCAGCCAAACAACCTCTGCCACTGACTGCAGTGTAGTAGCCATAATGTACACAGCAATAATACTGTAATAACTGATAAAGCACACATCTGCAAATTAGGGTTCATGTTCTAAAAACAATATATCTGTACTTTACAGCATAACAATGATTTTAAAAATATTCTTTCTAAGGAGGTTATTTCCTAATAAGTGAATATAAAGTATATTATATATAAATATGTACGTTATTAATAACAGATGTTTAAATTATACATAGTTTGTCTATCTTATGTAATAATAATAATAATATTACCATAGAAATTATTCTGTAGTGCAAATGCACAAATCTGTGCAAATGTGCCTATTTTTACATTTATGTTTTTGCAACTTTTTTTTTTTTTAGAAATACTATGCAGATCGAGAAATGAAAAATTTAATGATCTGCAATATTATTATTATTATCTATTTTTTTTGATAATGTCAGTCCAAAACAAACAACGTAACCCTCAAGGTTTTGTAACATCAGAAGTTATAGTGGAAATTTGTAATCACAAAGATTTGTGATAGATAAATGTGCCGACTGATTCAAGTGTATCCACCCTAATTTGCAGGATTGTTCTCTCACTTGAAACAAGTCAGAAACAAACACGGTGTGTTATGTTTGTGTGTAGGTGATTCAGGGTCCTCATGAGATGTTCTGTGTGTATGTATGTATACACATATAAATATACTCAATTTGCCATTGCATTAATCCTGCCATTTCCTATCCTACACTTATTAATCCAGTAGCCCTGTGTTTCTATGGTTTTAATGCTTCTTTGAATGGCCTACTTTTTCACTACTGAGACTAAATATAAATAAAATAAATCTACCGAAAATGAAATAACCAGACTCTTGTGTTTTGTTATGTTTTACTTGTGGCATGCCATAGAAACGAATACAATGCTTTACACTAAGTTTTTGTGCAATTCTCATATCACTACTCATTGGTTAACGATTGGTTACCTACCAAACCTTTGCCACTTGAGTTCTGTTATGGGAATTTAAGATGTTTTATATTAATGTAACTGTAAAAGGCATTTCCTACCTTAAAAATCACTTACTAAAAAAATGTAACACACATGGTACCCTAAAAATCAGCGAGATTGTTACTCTAGGTATGCTTTATGAAGGTTCTACTATACATTACTTGCTTACTGGATATTTCAGTATGATTTAAGATTTTTGAAGCCAAAGTGGATGAGGGTACATGATCGATGATACAGGCACCACAGAAGGAATCTTGCATTAAATTTAGAGCTTGGAACTTTCTCCACTTTGACCAGAAAAAAAATGAAACATCCCATCGATTCTACTTGGTCAAGTCAAGTCAAGGTGTTCTTCTCAACTCAAGAGATCATTTGAGTCCAACAAAAGACATCAAATCAACATGGCTGCACACATTGTCAGTAATAAACAAAGTTCTTAATCTTAAAATGGGTATTTACTTTTAAAACATAAAATATAAAAGCAGACTCATTAAATCTATAACACTGACTGGAAAATATACAAGGGGCGTTCAAATCAGCCGTGCAGACTTCGCTCCAAGCCATTTCCACATTTGGGCCATTAAAGGAGTTCCTGGAAGGCCAGCGTTTCAGATAGGATGCAGGTAGTCCGATCATAGCTCTGGAGTACTCATAAAACTCTACCTTGATGGTATCTAAACACTAAGTGCATTAGTGTAGCAGGGGATTACGTAGACAAATAAATGTCGTTTTTACTCTCATAACTGTGTTCTGTTATTCTGCACAATCAAACTCCCTGTTTGACTAAAATCCCCCTCCTACATCACTCATCAAAGTTAGCTGCCTAGCTTGATGCTTAAAGAAATGGAGGTGTTCATGAATGTTTACCATTTTATAGCATGAATGTACAGAGATTAAAAATAAAATCATTCTGAACAGTGAATTCCCACTCCTCAGGTTAGTCAAATGGAGCAGAAGTGACCGCTCCCCACGCTCAGAAGGATCACTAACTAATCAGAAGGGTGAACTAACTAGTGGGTGGCATTTGGCAATGAATTCATTTAGGTGTAGTTGAGGTAGAAAACCCCAGGCACAATATAAAAAGCATGCTTTTGAAGACTTTTAGTGGCAGGATTATGTTTTGTGGTCGTATGCCTCTGCAGAATGAGAGTGGTTCTTGTATATACAGTATACCACGGCACTGGGAACTGTCCATGGGAATACTTTTTCTTCCCAGGTTTGACAAGCTGTTATGAGAATTGCCATATCATACCCCACCCTGTAATCAATATTCTAAATGCATAGCAGAAAATACCACAAGAGAAAAAAGTTCTCTACAAAGAGATGGAATTCAAAATTCCTCTTTTGCTCTGCAGGTGAACAGCATGCGTAACTGTTAATAGCTTCTCTTCATCTGGGATGGAGAATGACACCATAAATGGAGGGGACCATGTTGAGCTGCTGGTGGTGGCAAGAGTCAGAGAACAATCCTATCATTCACTTGGCCCACCCACTCCCTCAACAGTCACATGAGAGGAGGCATATTTTGGAATGATTCCATTGGCTGTGTCATGACAGTGTGGAATTTAAGTTGGAGTTGAGACACCTACTGGCAGATCTGCCATCAGCTTCATGCTTGACCCTAAACTTTCGCAAAGTGCCGTTCAGGTTAAGTGGAATGAACCTGGCCAGGCCACTGCTTGAGACCACAAGCACACATCCATTAGTAGTGGATTACGTTATGCATTATACAGAGGCAGGAGCCCCACGCAAAGCTGCAATTAAAGCTATTGCAGTGGAAGTGTTCCTCTTCTCTAGAGGCATTGAGATCTGTAAGGGCCCCGTCGAAGACCATGAATGCGTCTATCATGTTGTCACTAATTTCCTATCACACGGTCACCGCGTCCTTTGAGATCGACTGAGTTGTTACTTTGTCCGATGGATCACACCACACTGTTAGCAGGCACTTATCACATGCTTACTACCTTGTCATTGTGTCCGGCGGGTTGGTATAAATACCGCAGCATGCACAGTGCTTTTCATCACGAGGTGAAAGTATAAAGAATTGGTTCTAGTTTTTATACCAGATTCTCTAAAAGTGACATAGACGTCCTGATAACCTGCTGAATGTGTGCCATAAACCTTGTAAGAACTCGAAGAACGTAATATGAACTTGAATGCGGTCTTCTACAACGTGGCATGGACCTATTATGGTCGCAGCACAAGCCTAAAGAGGTCGCTGTGGGAACTCTATTGATGTAGCAACAACACAGTGACATCCCAATGACAAATCAGGCAGAACGCAATCCAGTCTTTACCATCTACAAAATCCTTGTGTGACGGGGATTGAGAAATTTTGACAGACCAAGGAGAGTCTTTATTGCTCTGCTTGATGACAGAACTGTGTTTAATTTTTTAGATATGCTACATGCAAGACTTGAAATTTTCATCTTACATAACCATTCTTGAGTGATGGTCTTTACCCCTACTGTGCCTGATGTTCGTGATGAGGTAGCAAGGCTCATACATCACCACAGAATAGCTAGGTTTAGTGACAACCTTTGTCATTCAGCCACACCACTGAAGAACACAAAACTGACAAAACCACTGGTGCAAAACCTGGATTCATTCCTTAACAACTACACCACTATTTGTTTTTTTTTGGTGGTTATGGTGCTATCGCTCCAGAATGTCACCAAGGATCTGGGTTGCCTGTAGGTGCTTGTTCAGTCCCTTGTTATTTCAAGACTGAACTACTACAACTCACTTCTGGCAGGTCTGCCCCGGTTCACCATTTCTTCTGCCACACCACCCCACTTCTCCGCTCTCTGCACTGGCTTCCTGAAGCTGCCCGCATCAAATTCAAAACCCTGATGCTTGCCTAAAATGGCCCAGGACCCACCTACTTCTCAGCTCTAGTCACACCTCGCACTGCACCACGTTCCCTCCAACCCTCCAGCACTCCTCAGCTGGTCCCACCATCTCTCAGGGCTCAAGGAAGATGTGCATCTAGACTCTTTTATGTCCCTGGCAATCTTTAAATGACGAGATAAGACATATCTGTTTCTCCAGTAGTTGTTAATTCTGAAATCCAACACAGTCTCATTTTTCACAAATGACATACAATCGAAGGGAAAAAAAAGACTGAGGGGAAACACAAAATGGAAAGCTCATACTTTTAAAGTAGGATCTATAGCCCACTGGTATCGGCTGATAACTTTTACCTGGAGTTTTTTTTCAACAATTCTAAAGTGCTAGCAAAAGCAAAGACAACAACAACAAAAAATATATGTAATTATCTATGGACTTGATTTTTCATGCATATCATGACAATAATGCAAGCTCTGTACAGACTGAGGGAACAGGTTTTTTTAAACAACAGTCACTTTATTAGTGTAATATTTCATTCCATGTGCATCATCTGATATGTGAACAAACTGAAGAAAAAAAAACCCATAAGCAAATGAATAAGAGTCAGGAGAAAATGTTCCCCAAAATATGCAGAGGTGGATGAACAGAAAAGACTTGCAACTTTAATTATATTTACAAAGACTGTGTTGTAGTATTTCTGTGCATAGTTAGATACACACCTTCATCAACCTCAGCAGTGCAGTGCATAGATGCAGAATAAATAACACTAAAATGTTATTTTTTAAAACTCAAACACTTATCCTGAGAGAAATGAAAAGAGTGGAGAAAGAAAAAAGGCAGGCGACGCAGCTGTAGTAGTCTGTACTACATACAGCTATCCCGGCACAAACATTGATTATAAAAAACAAACACGTCCATTACAGCAGCAATGCCGTCCCTTATATTAACCATCCGATCAGACTTCTCTGTGTGTAGGTTTGACCATCTGGGATTGCTCTCTTCTTCTTTGGTAGTGCTGCTCCACTCAGGACCATACTGTTTAAAAGATAAAAAAAAAAAAAAAAAAAACTTTTTGCATCCTGGATGAACCGTCTGAGTGAAAGTCCTGTCCTGAGGTTTCAGTTCTCACAGCCCTCTGAAATAAGCCATGTTCCCTCCTCCTCCACTTCTCTTTGGACTACAAGAAGCATTTCGACAACATCCTGAGACAACTGCTCACTGAGAAATGACCTGGAGGCATAGACATGGACAATTGCACAATTAATACAAGCTGATGTAGATATGGACTATTACACTGAGGTTTACACTGAGTTCCACTGTAAATCACCATTATTACCATAGACAAATTAAAATTATATAGAATATCAGGTAAATATGGAAACCTAAATGAAAATAATAGTAAAAGCAAGAGTAACAAGAGGGTAAATCTACAGATTTCACTGGTAGACCATTTTTTATTAACTGCACACACACTGCCTTGCCAAAAACTGTTTCAGAAGAGTCAAATCATTGACCTGCATCAAGCAAAGAAAACAACCAAGGAGATTGCTGAAATGACTGGAATTGGAATAAGAAATGTCCAAAGCATAATTAAAACCTGGTAGTGCTGATCCGTCAATTTCATGGAACATGTGTGGTCCAAAAAAGGATGCTTGGAGTTGCATCATAAAAAATGAATAAATAAAATAAAAATCAGTATAAATTATAGCTATGTTTAAAAGTAAAGGTAAGAGCATTTCCACACGTATAATGCAATGAGAACTCGCAAAAAAAGCCTCAGTTTGCTAGGGAGCATAAAGACTTGACTTGCAGTGAAAAAAAACAGTCATGTGGCCTGAGGAGTTCAGACTAAGCCTATTTCAGAGTGATGGGTAAGAAGTGATGCGCCCATCCTCCATAATGATCACTGTACAAGTTTTATTATCTGAGGTTGCTTCAGTTGGTCAAGTCCAGACTAAGCAATATTATGTGGCAATAAAATGAAATCAACTAATGACCTGAATGTACTGAATGACCAAGTTATCACATCAATAGAGTTTTTCTTCCTTGATGGCACAGGCATATTCCAGGACTCAGTGGTTCTGGGAGCACGAGGAATCATTTCTGCACATTAATTGACTACTACATTGTGCACCGTAAACAATGGCAAAGGCAGTCGAACAGAAAAGTATGCACCTTTATTTGACCAGGGAGGGTATATCATCCTGTGCAGTGACATTTTGCCTCTGTACATTGTTCCTTAATTGATCATAAAGTAACTAAAAACAGATGAAAAAAGAAAAAATGGCTATTAAATTGTTTATCAATCGTCTGATTTCTTTTGAACCCTTTAAAAACTGATGCACTTTGTAAAAAGTGGCTGTAATTTCTAAACAGTAAATGCAATACTTTTGTTAAATCCCTAGAAATTAAGCTAAAAGTTTACACTTCAATCGCATCATGATTGTTTTATTTCAAATCCATTGTGGTGGTATAAATATCAAAATTTTAATCACTGTCCATACCACAGTGAAATGTACAGGAGAAGAACAGGTGTTATTCAGCAAGAACAAGGCTGTGCATATCACCCTAAACAATGTCATGCACACAGTCACTCCAGGTTCCAGAAATAACAATTGGGCAAAGGGAATATGTTGCAGTTAAACTACCTCATAAGCTCTTGTGCTTGCTTTTAAACATACAGTTTTTTCACTATTTCTGTTACTACAAGATATTATGTATTTTATGGTCAAGATATTATGTATTTTATGGTCAAACTCATTTACCTGAGTTCTGTTTCACCTCCTATCCAAACAGGACCCTTAAGCTTAGAGTCCAGGTTGTAGTACTGGCCGTTGACCTGCCGAACTGCTATCCAGTGTCTGCGTCTCAGTGGGAGAGACACGAGACCCAGCGACACCCGGGATGGGACGTTCAAAATAAAACCTTGCACCTTCTCCAGACAAAGGCTCTGAACCGACCTGAGATTACAGAAGAAGTGTACAGTCACAACAAATGATAATATTTGCAGTTTTAATAGTAACCAGATGAGCAGTGGCTGTATGGGTAGAAAGGTTTATTGTTTTGTGTATTTGATGAACAAACTGACCTACGTTTGTCCCACCACACTGCAGCCAATCCACGACTCTGGAGGGCAGACATAATCACGTTCACGTCATAGTTCCCTGTACCCAGCACAGAGCGGTGCGGGTTCACCATACACTGTGGAGCAAGGCTATTGGAAGGGCATTTAAAAAAAAAAACATTAAAGGTCACATATATTTAAATAAATGTCTTTTTGTCTGTTCCTATACGGTACACCAAGGCAAGGATTGTTGACAAACGATAAACTGCCAAAATCCATGATAACAATTGTTTGACAATTTCAATACTGAACTTCAGAGAAATGGGCTGACATTTTAGCAATGTTATGGTTAGCAAAAAACTAGCATAGCAATTTCATTGTTTAATAAGGTTAATAATATGTAGCCAGTTTCATTATGACAGCTTCAAATCAGTAGGAAGCATTTGTATGAAGACTTTAATCTTTGCATTCTGAATTTCTTCTTTACTTTTGTATTCTCAGCAAATTATTCAATGGTTAAAAAATTATTTGTTGCAGCCCCAGCACATTTAAACTGATCAGCCATAACATTAAAAGCACCTGCATGGGGTGAGATATATTTGGCAGCAAATGAATAATAAGTTCTCGAAGTTGATGTGCTAAAAGAAGGAAAGTGGCCATCATACGTTTCTGAGAGAATTTTACAAGGGCCACGTTGTGAGGGCTAAAAACCTGGTTAGAGTACCTTCAAAAAGGCAGGTCTTCTGGGGTGTTCCTGGTATGTAGTAGTTAGTACATACCAAAAGTTGTCTGAGGAAGTCCAACTAGTGACAAAGCCATGCGTGTCTAAGGCTCATTAGTCTGCATGGGAAGCAAAAGCTAGCCTGTTTGGGCCAATCCCACAGAAGACCTACTGTAGTACAATTTATTGAAAAAGTTATTTCTGGTTGGGATAGGAAAGTGTCAGAAACCACAGTACATAGCAGCTTGCTGTGTAGGGGGTTGTGTAACCACAGACCGCACAGCGGACCCATTCTGACTCGGGTCTATTGCTAAAAGCTCTTACAATGGGCACATGAATGTCAGAACTGGACCATGCAGCAATTGAAGAAGAAGGGTCAGGGTTTGTTTTACACTGCGTGGAATTAAAAAAAGCTGGGTGGTATTTAAAAAGCTGGGTGTGGCTCCAGGATGCACTACTGGAAGACGGCATGCTTGCAAAGACAGTGTGATGATCTAGGCAGAGTTTTACTGAAAAACCCTGGGTCCTGGCATTCATGTGGATGCTACTCTAACAGGTAACACATACTAAAATTGTTGCAGACCAAGTATTCCCTGATGGCAGTAGCCTCTGTCAGTAGGATAATGCAACCTGCAATACTGCAAAATAATTTAGGAATGGTTTGAGGAACATGACACAGAATTCTAGGTGTTGATTTGGCCTCCAAATTTCCCAACTCTTTATCTGATTTAGCATCTGTGGGATGTGCTGGACTAACAAGTCTGGTTCATGAATATCCCACATCGCAAATTACTGGACTTATAGGTGGTGCCAACACCTTGGTGCAAGATACCACATCACACCTTGAGAGGTCTTGTGGAGTCCATGCCCTGATGATTTAGAGTTGTTTTGGTGAGAGAAGAGGGACCTAAATAATATCAGGCAGGTGATTTTATTGTTATGGCTGATTGGTGCATTTCCACACAGTACAATATTGTGCAATACTAGTCTTTGATATGCAAACACTACCAGTTATAGCATAGTCTCTAGTGCATAGTAGATGAAGAAAACTGACCCATGTAATGTTTTGTAACCTATTTGCTGAATTTCAGGAAATATCTAATATTGTACTTTCTATTCGTAGTTAACATGCTTATGTGAGGGGGGAATATAAAAAAAATACTTCATAAGCAATCATAATCCAAACAACAACAACAATAATAATAATAGTATTCTTCTTATTATTATTAAAGGGCGCTAGTGGCTCAGTGGTAGGTGTTTCGCCTGCCATGCGGAAGGCCCGGGTTCGATTACCAGCCAGTGCCCAAACCCCAGTCACTGGATGCAGTGCCGTTCCCAAGCCCGGATAAAAATGGGAGGGTTGCGTCAGGAAGGGCATCCGGCGTAAAACCTGTGCCAAGTTGTAGTGCG
>JAOVVA010000048.1:26618619-26633501 GCA_028565275.1 Leiocassis micropogon
GTTGTAGTGCGGACTGGGTATTCCGCTGTGGCGACCCCTTGCCGGGAGCAGCCGAAAGACCAACAACAACAACAACTTCTTCTTATTATTATTATTCAATTATAGGCTAACCAATCTGTTTAACAAATCTAATTTAGATGATATCAAAGGAGTTTGGTCCAAGGTATTTATGAATGCAACAGGTGCACATAAAGGTAATTAGTGAATAGTTGCAATCACATTTGCATGGGAGTAAAACTTAAAAAAAATAAAATTACTTTAATGAATTTGACCAATTTATTTATTTGCAATAGTGAACGAACATCTACTAAACCTAAAAACAAAATGATGTATTGCTACAAACTACATTCTATAAATTACAATGTATGCAAATGCATAGGCTAGGCCACTTTTAGAACCTCAGGGGACACTTACAACTACATCAACTTCCATTTTCTGATTGAAAGTACACTATTGCAGCATATGAAATGAAGGCTGGTATTTAAAAAGCTTTTGCTTGGCTGCAGCATGCAGACTTTCACTTATAAGTCATTTGGTGTTTTAGAAACTATAAGTTAGTCTGTATTATGACCTAATTTAAAACCATGCCATCAATTATGGATAAAACATAATTGGTCCTAATGCGTTCTATCAGTAGAAAGTTCATAAATATGTTAAGAAATAGCAAAGACTGCATACATTTAAATAATGAGCCAATTATATGAATAGTTGGGTTATTAAAATAATCTGCACTGAGGATTTGCTTGGAATTAATTTTACAGATAAAAAGATCTGCAGTCTGCACTAGTGATATTTAGGGTTGTTACAGTGTCATGGTTCGTCATTGGTAAATGTTGGCAATAATTTCACCATGGATTTATCAACATGCAGATTAAAATGCAAGTCAGTCTTTTTTTTTTCTTTACTTCAGTGCAACTGCCCAGAGGTTTAGGCTGGATTTCACAGCTCCCTAATAAACCTCACTCCAGCAACATGTGTTCCTTTCTGTAGGGATGCAGACTGCTCTGAAAACCCTTTGGCCATGCAATCTCCTTCTGTTATAAACACATTACATTTCTACCTCTGTCGTCACTCCTACCATGTACAGAATTTTATTACAATGGCTATCAAACATACAAAACAACATGGCTTTGCTGACCAGAATGAAACAAAACTACTATGTATTGTTGCCTATACACTGCCTCACTCACTAAGGGTTTTTTACATTAGGCACAACCGTGCTCCAACAAGTGCTCCCCCACTCGCCTCTGGCCAGCATTCACATTAGTTTTGCTCTCCGTGCCGGATCTATTGGAAAAAGTGTGTTCTTAGAACGATACAGTGTACTGGGGCACGGATTGAATCAGATATGGATCTGAATGTACATGCTAATATCATCAGTGGTATTAGGTTTCCTCCGATTCTCAGTGTACACATAGCACGTGACAATCTCATCTTCTGACCTACACAGCCATAGCGGATAAAGTAGGAAGGACTTGACATCATTCCCAAAATATCTTAGTGTTTAGAATTGTGCAAAGGTTAACAGCCTCGTTCTCTTCTTCGCTTGTGTTTAATGGCAGCTCACAAATCAAGTATGTGCATACTGCCACCTGCTGTATCGGAGAGTGTAAATAAGTTGACTTATTTACAACTTTGTGCAAGAACTAAGAGCAAAGGTCAGGGGAGGGGAGCAATTGTTCCTGGGCACAGTACAACTCAATCATGCCTAACGTGAAAATGCCCTATGATTCATCCATGCATGAATTATCTATACCACTTATCTTGTGCAGGGCCTGGTGCCTATCTCTGGGAATTCAGGGTACAAAGCAGGGTATAACCTGGATAGGGTGTCAACCCATTGCAGAGCACAAGCACACACATTTACAACTTTGTGCAATTTGGAAATGCCCATCAACCTACTGTGCATGTCTTTAAACTGTGGGAGGAAACCAGAGTACCCAGAGGAAACCCACCAAGCAGGGGGAGAACATGCAAACTTTACTCACACATACTAGAACAGGTGGGCAGCTACATTAATGCCATGATCAAACAGAAACAGAATAGGTTAGAGGTCAAAAATAAAGAAATAAAAACGTGCTCTGACCGCTTGCAGATGTCGTCGGCCACCTCTTTGGTGAACACTCTCTCCTGCAGCACGTTGTTCAGGGCGTGAATAGCACACAGCTCCAACCTCTGCTTCTCATGAAACACCTCCAACCCACTCATACTCTCACACTTCCACACTGCTGAAATCCAGCTGGAGAGGGGCTACACACACACACACACACACACACACACTACAAACACAAGCAATATTTAATCATTGATTTAATCCTACAGCAAAACAAAAAAAAAAGATCTGATCTTCAAAAAATCTCAAGTACGAATTGAAGACATCACGTGACCTTCCCTATAAACAAGCATACTGCTACCCCGGGTTAGCTAAGTTGCTAGCTAGTTAGCAGTAGTATATAGTTTACTTGCCTCTAATCACAGAGTACACTAAACATAAACACCAGCTTGCCGTGAATCAGATGTAAACTGTTCTACACGACTCATTAAGAAACAAAATAAATAAACAACTCTACTGTTCCCATGCAACTGGGATGCTGGAGTCTCTTCCGCAAAATGGTGAACCGGAAGCAGCAGCAGTGTTGTTGTTGATGATGATGATGATGATGATGCTCATGAAAACGCCCCCAAGAGGTCGACGTGCCAAATCCAAATTACACGCCGTGCTAAAGTCCAACAAATAGTTTAGTCAGTAAAATAACAACGTGCATTCAATAAAGTGAAATACATTAAATTTAATTTTACTCCCCTAAAAATACATATATATGTAATATATGTAGATGTGTATACATTTTAAATCCTAATCTACAGTAACCAAATTTCCACACACATGTATGCAAGACTGTTTGTTTGAGTCATCAGCAATAGTCTTCTAGTCACGTGACTAAGAACGCCTTTCGGAAACGTTCGGGAACGTTCGTAACAATTCGCTTTTAATATACAATTTTTTTGAACGCTTTTATTTTGTGAGTGATTTTTCATGCTATGCAAATAATTTTAACTAAATAACTATTTTAATAATAATTTAAACATCCAGCCATTATATTTATATGTTTGTAGCTCTTAAAACCCGGAGCATTTTGATTTATTTTGTTTTGCTGCTTTTTATTGAAAAATAAATGTAAAACTCAGGTTTGTGCAGTATAGAGTGACATAACGTAGGCAATATAATTAACTGAATTTTACTTAATTGTAACCAACTATGCAACTAAGACTGAGGGAAAGAACTACTACTGTATATATATATTATTCCATATTCTTGAATTTCCTTAGGGATCAATGAAGTATCTATCTATCTATCTATCTATCTATCTATCTAGATAGATAGATAGACATAGGCAAAGAAATAGCACAGATACACATGATCATGTGTTTTTATGGATGTTTGTCTTGAGTTTTAAGGTTACATCTATGTAGAAAATGTGAATATTATTAAATTATACCCGTGTGTCTGGAAAATAAATATCACGAAGAAACACATACAACAGAAGATTATCTTACAACCCCCTTATAAACGTTATTGCATCCGAATAGGACAAAACAGATTTCAGCTGTAAATTGTTATTTTACTTTTCCTTTACTTTACTTTATTGCCGTGTTCTATAGACTTACATGCTGTTGTAGGCTGTGCCTGCATTTAGGGAGGGTTCGAGTTTTTCAAACGCACCAATCATATGAAAGCATTTTTTGCATTCTCCACTTCGGTCGCTTCATCAGGATACCAGGCGCGGTTACGTAACCATAAGGAATGATATGATTGGCTTGACTGTTCTAGTTGTTTAAAGGCGCAACAGTACATCACTCGCTGATTGGCTAAATCTTGGTTTTTTTTTCGTCTTCGTATTTTTGTTCCTGTGTCAAAACCGCTAGCTAGTTAAATACCGAGGCTTATTAGCTATCCTTGGTTGAAACACGCTACCATTACACGAGACGCAATATATTTGTTTATTGACATTTATCGACATTACTGAACCCGACAATAAACTTCTAGAGGCGAGAATCTAACCAGGCCAACAGTAAAGTTAGCGTTGGCCATCTTGTTCTAGCCAAGTTAACGTTAGCTTCTCTTTTATTTTAACTTTAGCTCGCCAAACAGACTTATTGAGTTTGGGGCTGTTTTTAATTAAATAGACAATGCTTTTTGTGTATTAATTTAAAAGGTTGTAGTTAATTTGAGTTATGTTGGACCCTGTCACTGTCTTGGAGCGGTACTAGCTTAAGTGAGAATTATTATACAGCTAGCTAGCGTTAGCATTAAACCCCACCGGCCTCGGAACAAACTGCTGCTTGGACTGGATTCAGCTTCACTGTGGTTTAATTACAGGCGATATGGTAAGCTTGTCTCGGACATTTCTACCGGTTTAAGTCAATTATTTACATACTCCTTTTCAAGTCTGCTACTTTTCATACTAGCCCGGTCAGCTAGCAATGGCTAACTTTGCTAGTTTTAGCTAGCTAAGGGATGGACAACGTGTAGCAATTCAGGCTAAATGATTTAACTTTGGAAATTATGTTTTATGGTTTCTTAGCAGACACTATTTCAGTGGTAACTTTATGAATTCAGTAGCTCGGTGTCGAGACTGGAGGGAATGAACAACAGGACTAACTAATAAACTTATTGCTCAGGATGTGTTACTTGGATGTGTGTGTGATATTTTACATTCTTTGTGTATGTTCAGGCTAAATAGCCGGTGTTCTTGTTGTTTTAAGTAAATCACAGTTCCACTTAAAAACAACAACAACAACTTTGTGTTTAGTTTTTCCTTTTTCCTCCAATTTTTTCCCCTATTGAGTGGACACAAGATCAGTGTTGGAGTATCCAGATTGCCAACCCTTTTCAGGGGTAATGTAGCTACTGTGTGCTCAAAGTCGCCAGATGACGCCATATAGACATTTGCATGTTCATTGTATTAGTTATTTGCACATCAAGTAAAGACTGATCCACTGTTCTGTTATATAAAACCACCGCACGCCAGGTGTGGTGGGTCAGTGTTCCTCCGGTTTATTGTTTTTCAGTATAAAAATGTAAAAACTACTTTTTCTGTTTTTGTTTCGAAGACATTGAAATAATGGGTAGTTTTTTTCCCTTCTTTTATTTAAATTTAGATTATTCAACAGAGCGTCTAGCATTTCTCTAGTTTTAATTAGTGTTGCACAATTAATCACATAGAAATTGAAAGTGCAATATGAACCTATGCAATTCCCATATTTCCGATTGTAGATCAAATTAAAAATCGTTGTGGCTTCAAATTAAACAATGGTAATAATAGATAACCAAAGCACTTTTTTTTTTTTCTGACACAAGAGGCGTAACCCAGAGGTTTTTACTTGTTTCTTCATATGTTGTGGTCAATACTTTTTTTCTTTTTTTGGAGGGGGTAAGTGGGGGGGCTTTTCCCTGTGGTGCATGCCAATTTTTGTGACATTTAGGCTAAGGAATACCTGTGGTATTTATGGATGTGGCTTTTACACATTTAGCAATAACTATTTTTCAAAACCATGTCTTTTAAAAATTGTTTCTGGGTGATACTGTACTCCTTGCACAAAGTGGCTTGAAAGACAGCTGAATGAGAATCCGGCACTGGGTTTGGGTGAAAAAAACCCTGTGCAGGTTTTATCCATGACATATCAGCAATCCCATCTTACTCTTTGAAGATAATCCTCTTGTTTTCCTTAAACAGAATGTAGTTATCCATACTCAATGCCTGACAAATGTGACAAGCGAGTATTTGTTACATTTTTTCCTGTGCTTTTTTATTATCTGGGTTTAAGGGGGAAAAAAATGGAAAGGGAGTGTTTGCCCCCCCTCCCAATTCTCAGTTATCTGATAATTGAGAAGTGTTAGAAACATGCTAGACAGATAGCGATAGTGACAACTCTAATGTTGATGATTGGCTTGTTTTACAACAGCAATTTGTATGATCAGGGTTATGGATTTAGCCTAGTCTTGTCTATATATTAACTGAGCGCAACTAAAGCCAATATTTCTGCAAACTAATTTAGAATAAAAATGGACTGTCACATTATTTACAGCATGCATGGCCATGTTGATTTGATGTCACGTTGTAAATGGGAAAAGGTGTGTAAAGGGGCATGTTTCTGTCTGATCAGAATCGTGTGGGACCATACAAGTAAAAGGGAAGTTGCCACTGTGTATCATCTGTGCTTTTAATGACGCATTTGTGCACTTTGCTTTGTGCACAGAGCTATTGTTTGAACATGTTTGGGCTCCTTAGATCCAGTGAAGGAATGTTGAAACATAACAGCCTACCAAGCATTTATGCATGCAACCGTGTGTTAACCACATACGAGTTTGTTGATCAGGTGTCAAACTTTAGGTGATATAGTGTAACTGCATGAATGTATACATGATTCTAATAAAGTGGCTGCTGACTGTGTATTAGTAAGCTGAAGATATTAAGCTTTGTTTTGTAACAGTTTTGGACGGAACTTAATATACTATAGAGCTTGATGTATTGTCCCTGTTTTAATGGCGTTTTTATTACCATCCTTTCTGGAGATGTCAGAAACATATAAGTCAAGCTCCGGTGTGATGGGTGTAAACAGATGGATAACATGGCATGCCCAAATAACTGTGGATGTCTACACTATGCACATGACAGTGGAGATAATGATTAAGCTATCCCTATCCCTCCCTCTGATCTAGCTATCGCCAAGCTAAAAACACTGATTCAATTGGAAATGAAGCTATAGTTCAAACAAGCTTCTGGAAATTTCCTCGCTCTCATCGCTATGCCCACCGCTGCACCTACCACTGCACCTGGAAGCAATTTTCATATCACACATTGCTGTCATCTCGCTTTCTTAAAAAAGTCATGAATACGACTTTTGTGTAAAAACCAGCAGTGATCTTTTTCTTCGTACTACAGTACAGAGCTGCGGATAAAGAGGGAAAGGATTCCCAATGATATCTTCTTAAAGCAAAGTGACTGAAATGTAAAAGTGCTTTAGATGCCTCTACTATTTAGAAAAAGATCATGCATTTGTCTGTTTTTTATTTATTGAGGTGATTGTTTAACAGACATTCTAGCATTTCTCTAAAGTTTTATTTAGTGTTGCACAATTGATCGCTTAGAAATTGAAATCGCAGTATGAACCTGTGCAATTATCTCAGCACAAAAAGTGGCAATTTCTTACAGGTGTGTGAATGCATGCATAATCAGTAATTCCTGTGGAGTTTTGCTGCAAGGATACTGGTCATGACCTATAGACTCATATGCTCTTACTGCAACTGGCCAATCAAAAGCCTCATTCATCAGTGCATTGTTTGTTTTAATGTAGTTGCGTGTGTGTGGTTTTTCTGACCAGGAAATGCAAATTGGGTAATTTTTAAAAAATATTAATATAATTAATTGACATGAAGCACGTGTCACATGAGAAGTACAGTCCATGGTGCCTATGTTGTGAAGGAGGGATTTCAGAAACCAATAAACACACAAGTCATATAAGCTATAAGGTCATAAGCCTTCATGCTTCTATTTCTAATGCCATTATTTGATTTTAGCATAATGTGTGTTTGTGTGTATAATATCTATAAAGTCTGAATACTAAGTTATAAATTACTGAACAAATCGTGCTCCATGCAAAGTGTGATTGGACGTCAGTTTAATGTCTGGTCTGGTAACCTACAAGAGTGATCCCATTGCTCACCTTAAATTTTATTGTCTGTTTTTGTGTGCTTGTGCAGAACTCGAATGTGGAGAACTTGCCTCCCCAAGTTTTGAGACTGGTGTATAAAGAAGTGTCGGCACTGGCAGCGGACCCGCCAGAGGGTATAAAAATTTACCCCAGTGAGGAAGACATCACAGAACTACACACTGCCATCGAGGGGCCAGGTAGTCATGATTTGTCATATCATGATGCGCACTGTTAGTTAGTGTGAATATGGAAAAGGTTTAGCATTTGCGCATTTCCTTTGCTCGAACAGAAGGGACACCATATGCAGGAGGAGTGTTCAGAATGCGCTTGGTCTTGGGCAAGGATTTTCCTGCTGTACCACCCCGGGGCTATTTCCTGACCAAGATTTTTCATCCAAATGTTGGACACAAGGGTGAGATCTGTGTCAATGTACTGAAGAGAGACTGGAAGGCAGAACTCGGCCTCAGGCATGTACTGTTGGTAAGTAGTACAGATCACCATTGTTCTGTTGGAACAAACCTGAAAATGTTTTTTTTCCTGGGGTAGGCCCGTCCTGCACCGTGACACAAATTATGTGAATGCACTTACCAGTGACAACGTAGCAAGTGTGTGATGAGCACCTGGTAAGAGAGTGGTGTCATAATCTTGTACATAATGGGGAAATTAGTGACAACATGATGGACACATTGAGATCCCAACGGGGACGTGGCTAGGAAGTAGCCTGAACTTGATAAATGCACATTTTTCCATTTTGACCCCATTCCCTCTGCATTTAATATTTCTAGGACACGCTGGGAATTTCAGTAACTACAACACGTTGGTTTGGAAGAATTTTCCTATCGTAAAAAGTGCGGGCTGGTAATATCTCGTGGGTCTAATCGATTTCACATGGAACACTTGAGTTACTCTAAATTAAATATTTTTAATAATTTTAGAAAAAAATCATTTTAAGATAGAATTTGGAGACTTGTGGTGCTTTCACCATAATTCCCCCCTGCCCCCATGTCTGCCACATTTTTATGCCTGCCACATTTTCAACCCATCCATTTTCAATTCATTTGCAGCTGTTTGCATTGTTTGACACCCTGCAGCTTACAGTTCTCAGGTGACGCCGATCAAAATGCTTGCAAAACTGTCAAATTTCTAAGCTGCCTTTTTAAAATCTTATTATATTGTTTCCCCCTCTCTTCTCTTCCTCAGACCATTAAATGCCTACTGATCCACCCAAATCCAGAGTCGGCTCTGAATGAGGAGGCCGGGAGGTTACTGTTGGAGGACTATGCAGAATATGCCTCACGTGCCCACCTGCTGACCGAGATCCATGCTATGGGAGGAAGTTCGGGAGCTCCAGAGCCAGGCGACGGACCACAGCCCAAGAAACATGCAGGAGATCCGAGCAAACGTGCAATTACAGCTAGCGCTGCAAATACAATTGCTACAGCCAACGGCACAAACGGTAGCAGTGCCAGTGGCACAAGCAGTAGCAATAATACTGGAGTCGCTAAAAAGAAAACGGACAAAAAACGAGCTTTGAGGCGACTATAATAATGAATAATCCTTTTGTTTCTTTATTTTTGTCAATATAAATATTCAATTGAGACCATTTTTTCCTCCTTTTTATGATTTCTGTTCTAGAAAATAATCTCTGCTTTTTATTGTTTTTGTGATTTAGCGTTGTACATGAATTCCTTTCATTACGGTTTGTTTCATCCGCACTCTGCTCTCAGGTTTATGACTTTCATGATGACAATGTAGATTACACATGGAAAAGGAACAGTTTTTTTTTTTTTTTTTTGGTGTGTTTTCAAGCATGTATTTATGTCCCCTGATCATCTCATAAGGAACATTTTATCAATATATCAGTATTTTGCCCCATACCCTTTTTTAAAGGGGAGAATGAGAATTTCTCACAGTTCTAAGATATTAAAGTAATTTCAAATTAAAATATAACACCAGCTTTTAAAAAAGGGAAAGAAAGTTCTCCAGATATCAATCAACCTTTTTGTTATTTGGCCAATACTTGGGGTAGTGCCAGTATGACATGCATAGGACACTTCCTACAGAAGTTGGTAAACAAAATGGCTAATTTCACTGATTGTCTAAGTGGAAACGTACTGCCAGGGTTCATTGTTTAAGTTTTGGTAACACGCTTCATCAGGCAAAGGGTCTCTACGTGCTCCACGGATCTTTAATTAAACACGAGAAAAAGAAATGAATGGAATGTCTTAAGTGTTTCACAGGCACTAGATTGGTGAGTAAGTTGATGGTTTATGAAGTGGTCTAAAGAGTTTCATTTGCTTTACTTGCATAGCACTCAAGACTGTCTAATGTCCCTCTATCAATAAGTGGAGTAATTTTTTATAGATTTGGTTGTTTAAATTGAGTGATTTATAGGTGACTCCATGGTTATGCCATTCTAGGCTAATCTAATTTGTAATATCTTTTAGGTATGAAGTGCAACTTTGTCCCTTTACAATATTCCACAGCAGTGTAGTGTGTTATTAGATGAAGTTCGGAAAGCCTAGGATGGGTTAAGATGTGGTCTGAATATAACTTTAAAATGTGCTTGTGTCTTTTTCCCATGTATTTGTGCTTTTATGTTGTCTGTTCTACACATTTTCCAGTTTAAACCATGGGTGTGTGTTACCAGTTTTCACTCCCTGGCTTTTGTCAGAGATCATGCCCATGAACCTCAAGGGGCAGGTCTCATGAAAAAAATATTTTTTTATATATCTAGAATGAGACAGTCCCTTTTCCATCTAAAGAAGCATTTGTGCTCTTCCACAATCCTTGTACACCTTTTTTTTATTTTTTTATTTTTAATCCAATAATGTGACTTGTTTTAAAAATGTTCTAGTTATAATGCCCCTTAAACGTGTGTAAATTAGAGCTGATTTCTAGCGATGTTGCTCTTGGTGAGGGAATGTCTCATTTTTGTCACTCTTGTATCGCTGCATTTGCGTTCAGTGCACATCCAGCGATGTCCGTTTTGTGGGGGCCTATGGTTCCCATGAAAGCTCTCTTTTAATGGCTCTGGGCTCTGCTAAGACCATACATACGGGTAACCTTTTACCATTTTGTGAGGTTTGGTGTGGGCTTAGGGGCAGTTGTGTCCATTTAAGTTATTTAAATTAAAAATAAAGTATCTTCTGTTACATATGTGTTGTGTTGGATACTGTATTTTTACTTATTTTTTTATCAAGTTATGCTAACTGCTGTTACATTTGTTTTAATTTTATATGAAGTTCTTGATTAACTGACAGACCAGCTGTAATTTGAATTATAGGTTTATATTAATGTGTTATCTAACATCTAATTCATTTAAAATAACTTGTATGGTGGATGGGCTATATAAACAAAGTCTGATCAAAAAGCAGGTAACAAAAAGCACAATCATTGATATAGTGAATCACTAAGCAGGCCTTTATTATTTCATGCTTATGAAATCTTGGGTGTGAATGTTTGGTAAGTAAATATGGCCAAATGGTTTTTGGAAGACCAATCTGGCCATGTTCTGGCCAAATCTGACAAATACATTTGTATGTACACTACCAGTCAAAAGCTTGGTCACACCTTCTAATTTCATGGTTTTTCCTTATGGTTTTTCTTTCTACATTTTAAAACCATGAAGAGGGCATCCAAAACATGCAATTATTTGAACAGTGCTGTTAATTGGTGATTTTTGAGGCTGGTAACTCTAAATGAACAACTCTGCAGCAGAGGTAAGTCTTGGTCTTGCTTTCACTGGATAGTCTTCATGGGAGTTTGATGGGTTTTACAAATGCACTTGACAAGACTGTTTTTAAATGAACTGACCTGTTATTTTATTACATAAATCCATGTGTTATTTCATAGTTTTGAAAGTAATCCAGTGGTGTTCTAGAATGAAGAAAATAATCTAAATGTGTCTAGACCTTTCACTTGTACTGTATATTCCATTTGAGATTTCATCCCCACTTTATTGTTATAATAACCTCTAATATTTTGATAAGGTTTTATACTACATTTTGTCCGAGGGCATTTGTGTTAATTCAGCCACAGGAGTATTGCTGGGCCCAGGCACTGTGATGGTAGGTGTTGTGGCCTGATGTGCAGTTAATTCTGAAGGTGTTTAGTGGAACTGAATCGCTCGAGTTCTCCACTCCCATCTTAGCCAACCGTGCTGTTAGGGAACTTTCTTTCTTTGGGCTTTGCTGTGCTGGTACAAGTTTGGGACTCTTGGTGAAGGGAAACCTGTGGTTAATTTATAGTGTAGGATAGTGTGCACTGTATAGTGTAGAGTTATCATCAGGACAACACTTTGATGTAGTAGTTTAAAGATATTCTTCAAATTTTTAAGCCCTCCCCTTACTGTGATTTGAAATAAATCTGTGTAAATGTTAGATGTCAGTGTGAGGAGGAATAAATCATGTAGACTATAGCATTGGCAATTTATTGTACAAAGATGAAATATGTGACTGCCTGGGATGACATCTTTAATCTCGCTGTACCTGAATTCAGGTAAAATGCTTTAAAGGTCATGTCAGTCTCAGCTTTAGGGAATTTGATAGCTTTTATTTTAGTAAACTGTGTTTAAAAGAAAAAAGATTTTTTTAAATAAGTTTGTGACTTGGTAAAGATAGTGATGAGTTAGTTTAACAAACAAGGTTTTAAAGAACAGTTTGTCTGTCTAAAGTTGTTTTAATTGCTAATTCTGCATGCTTTCCCCTCACAGTGATTAAACTTGTTGGCTACATGCCATAGTGAAATGGACATGCGCTTAATAATTTAAGTTTGTAAAAGGTCTAAATACCAGCTGTTAAATTATCTGCTTGCTCGCTCACTCACATTGTGCAGATGGTGTTTGACAAAGTTGTAATGATTGAATGATTACATTTCTTAAAAAAACAGCACAGATGTATGAACAATTATGATTCAAATCAAGAGCATCATGGGTCCTGTTTGTCAGATGACATGGCTGATGTTTGCATCACGAGAAGACTAGAAAGAGTAGTATGTGCTGGATGATTCAAGCTTTAAGACACTGTGTTTTTCATCTGTGAATACAAGTTCACGTTTGGTAATCTAACAGTGGGGGATAAAAATGATTTAATAACATTATTGAGGGGCGGCACGGTGGCGTGATGGTTAGCACTGTAGGCTTGGACCTCTGGTGTCGAAGGTTTGATTCCTGCCTCTGGTCTGTGTGAGTGGATTTTGCATGTTCTCCCAGTGCTTGGTGTCTTTGGGTACTCCATTTCCTCCCATGGTCCAAAGTCATGCAGATTAGGCTACGTTGTGCTCCCAAATTGCCCAGTGCCTGTGAGTATAAATACAGTATATATAAATTATTTTCTTAAGATTTTGTTGCTTATGACCTAGTAATGTATGAGTCGCACATCAGTAAACAAGACATTTTATCAATGTTCATTTCATATTAAGCTAAATTTATTTTAGTCATTACAAAATGTATAATCTACATATGCAGGAGTGGTGAAGCTTTCACAGAACATCTGTTCTGCAATGCATAAAATAGCTCAAATATTTCATTCCATCTAACTTACAATTTAAATGAGAAACAAAACCCACCTGAAATATAAATAACCTTGATGTATCTTAAAAAGGAAGTTCACCTTTAAATACGACCATATGGCAGCTAAGTCTTATTGAGATGCCTGACTCTAGGTTGCTCCTGACACAGCTGGGGTTGAAATGTCAAGCAGTAGGAATAAGCTCATTAATATATGCTGTTTCCTAAATATAGATTATTTTTTACAGTACTGAACATCTCTTAGGTGTATCTGGCTACAGTTTTACCGCTATTTAAAAAAAAAAAACAGCTTTCCACTGTAGGATTACAACTATTGTGCTAGTAATGAGAATTAGTTCTTTGCTTGTTCTGTTTAGTACTTTGTTGCAGGCCATCTGGAGAGGATGTGTCTGAAGGCTGTGGCCCAAAGACATCAGCAGATGTGGGGAATTTTCCTGGCTGATACCCTGCCAGGACTGCAATACTGCCATTTCTGACTGCTGCTCACTCTTTAGGGCTTTTAGTTTTGTGAAATACTAGCTCATTTTTGGGGTTGTTCTGGTTAAAGCTCTTCATTTTAGCTCTGAAAAGCTGCAAAACTGTTATGGTGGTATCTTTCAAATGCAGTCATATCCATTGAGCTGAAGCAAAATACGATACCAACCTTTATGCTTTTTAGCAAACAGGCTTTTCTCTTCATGACATGTATTACTGGTTTGTATCTTATAGTTTAATACACTATCACTGTACCAATGTATTAAAATTTTGTCTATTCGAAAAAAATCTTTTGAAGGGAAATGTACAATGCTACATCATAGAAAGGTGTTCAATGCAACTGTGGCAACAGTTTGCTAAAGAACCATATATGGGTGCGATGGTAAGGTGTCCACATAATTTTGGCCATAACCATAGTATAGAGCCATGGAGGAAGCTATCCACTTTCTGATTCTGATGCTTTATCCTTATCCCTCACAGTGGTCCCTATGGATTTGTCCAACCTGACATTTGTGTGACTTTTTATGACATACAAACATGTTTTTGTTGTTGTTATGTAATTACCTAACTCCATATGTGTTATTTTATAGTTTTGAAATCCCCAGTATTGTTGTAGAATGTAGAAAATAAATCACTAAACAAAAACAAAGAAATTTGCAAGTGACCCCAAACTTTTGAATGGTAGTGTAGGTAAAACATGCAGTATAGGATGAACAGTGCCATGCATTAATATCCATTATAATAATTAATAAAGAGTGTGATAAGTTTGCAATAAAACAGACATACAAGGGTTAATTACAATATCTGAGAAACAAGCATGGCTGTCAGAGTTGAAGGGAAAGAGCTGCAAGGAAATAGTAACAGATTGTGCAAATAACAGAAGTAAAGTGACTTTACGTCTGTAAACTCACTTTAAAGTTCACAGTTTACGACAGGACTTTACACAAATTTACATAAATGACCTTTGACAATACTCTTTGTGCAAACACCACAAGTCATGCACATTTTGCAACAAAATGTAATTTTTAGATGGATGATTAATTTAGCCTATATGAGAAAATCTTAGGCCTTGTTCACACGGGCGTTAGATTTTTGGATAAACGAACGTGCTCTGAACGTCCTAGACGTTTATGTTGCGTTTTGTAGTGGCGCTCGATTGACTTCT